>QRFJ01000185.1:1597929-1681855 GCA_006176705.1 Cocos nucifera
ATCCATCCACTTAGCCCCTCATTGACCTTGAGGGATGGCTCAGGATCATCGAAGGGGTGAGTAGGAGCTGTGTCATAGAATTTGACCACAGCTTCGATCCTCTAGTGACTCGATATTCTTCGACATCCTCACAGACCTCGACGTCCTAGACTTGGGGCAATGTACATGAGGAGGAGGTCATGCAGAGGCTTCTAAGCTAGCAACCACAAAGCTTCCGAGATGCCGTCTACGATATGATTGTGGAGATTCTTCGAGATTCATAGCTACACGACTAGCTAGGCTTATTATCCCAGCCATCATATCAAGTAATTCTACTAGTAAACTCTTATACATATTTTAAGCTTTTATAATAAGCTTCACATATTTAGGCTTAAGTCAAGAAAGGAGATGTAGGTGTTAAAAATTCAATCTAACCATTTAATTAACGGACTGGAGGTATCTCTAGCTCTGTATCATCGAATGAGATATGTAGGAATAATTTGTTCAAAAATTGAAAGAGTATATCGAAAGATATACCTCAGTATCGAAAGATATACTTTCATATCAAAACTTATTAATCATATTTTATTTTTCTTCATTTTATGATGTTGGAACATCCGACTCTTATCCATCAGCTACTGGAGAAGAGAAGGACAAGAAGATGGATGACGAGGAGGATCTGACCTGATTTTCTTTTATTTTGATGTATTATATATTTTTGATACTACTTGTAAAATTATATAATTTATATTTTTAATATATTATAATTAATTTTTATTTATAATTATTATATTATCTTTGAATTTTGATTATAATAGATGTTAGGAACCATAATTGATTGTGATTAATTAAAATATATTTTAAAAATATTATTATAGATATTTTAAAAAAATAAATTTAATTATTACTGATGAAATTAGCGATAGCTTAGGCCGTAGCTAATACTTGTTATTAGCGATGACATTAGTGATAAAGAAGCCATCACTAATTATTTTTTAAAATTTTTTAATATTTTATTTAAAAATTAAAAATAAATAGCAACGAAATATAGCTGTCGCTAATGCCATCACTAATAGCTAGTATCAGCGACAGCTTCGTAACCCATTGCTAATAACTAGAATTAATGAGTAGGTTCTTTCCGACCATCAATTAGTGACAAGATTCCATCGCTAATAGAATTAGCGACAGCGAAACATCTATTAGCGACAGTAATTAACCATCACTAATAGTCTAATTTCTTGTAGTGTCTATCCATATCCTAATAGATTCAAATATGAAAGTAGATTTAGATGTGTTGACGCAGAATCTGGTCATCATCGAAATCCATTGGAGTGGAGGCCGATGAGGTCGCCGTCGGAAACCTACAAAACAAAGTCCCATCCGGAGCCAATGGGAGGTGGCTCCGACAGGACCCTCCGACGATCAAGTCAGCTCCAGTCAATAGGAATGGAGTGCTCAGTGTGGAGTTCGGTAGAGTTTAAAGAAGGAGAGAAGGATTTTTAGAACCTAGCCTAAAAGTATCTAGAAGGTCCTTTTTATAGAGGGAGCTTGTTGTAACTGTCTTGATTAATGATTGTCGTAACTGTCCTGATCAATGCCGATCGTTATTGACTTGATAAATATCGATCGTTATTATCGTGTAACCGTTTAGTAGTGGGATCGCTTGCAGAAATTCGTCAATAGTCTGTAAGAAATTCGACTTCCATAGAAGTTCGGCCACTGAAAGTTAGACCGCTGAAAGTCCAAAGGAGCTCGGCCGCTGAGGAGTTTGGCTGGCTGAAGGGGGTGTCTGGGAGGAGTTTGGCTTTCGAAGAAGTCCGATCGAGGAGTAAACTAAGAAGTTCGATCGAGGGACTACTGCTGCGAAGTTCGGCCGACTGAAGAGATGGCCGCTTGAGGAGTTCGACCGCTGGGAGTCCAAAGAAGCTCAACCGCTTAGCAGTTCGGTCGGCTATAATAGTTCGGCCAAGACCCATCCGTCGAAGTTCTTTCGTGGCTACTGGCCGCATCAGGCTGGGCACCGAACTTGACTTCGACAGGAGTGGGATTTATCCCCAACATTAGCCCTCCACTCTCGAGTTCGAAACTTGAAGGAAGGGAGTGCAGAAAAGGCAACTACTGAAGTCTTCTTCTGGGCTCCATGCTGATTCAGGTCGAAGCTAGGGAGAGATCTCATCTCTGGCTAAAATTGATGTTGAAGTTGAAGCTCGGAGGAGATTCCATCTCCAACCGAGGTTGAGGTAGGCCTCATCTCCTACGATCGAGGTCGGAGGTTGAGCTCATCGGAGGTGACATTGTCTCCTACAGTCGAGGTTGAAGTTGAAGCTCTCCAGCCGAGATTGGCCTGGTCGCTCGGAGGAGATCTTATTTGATCGAGGTTGACAGGGTCGCTCGGAAGAGATCTTATCTCTAGTCGAGGTTGACTCGATCGCTCGAAAGAGATCTTATCTCTGATCGAAGTCGCTTCTTGGGAGAGATCTTTTTCTAACCGAGGTTCTCAGGAAGATCTTATCTCTAGTCGAGATGGTCCTCGTCGGAGAGATCTTATCTCTAGCCGAACTTCTCGAAAGATTATCTCTGCCGAAGTGGGTCACTCGGAGAGATCTTATCTCTGGCCGCGAGGTTGATTCTCGAAAGAGATCTTATCTCTAGTCGAGGTTCTCGGGAGAGATCTTATCTCTAGCCGAAGTTGTCGCTCAGAAGAGATCTTATCTCTAGCCGAACTTCTTGGGAGAGATCCTTGTTAGATATATGTGCCCTAGAAGCCAGAATTGGCTGACACTTGTAATACACTTCTAGGGGCAAAATTATAATTTTGACTATAATTTAATGAAATGGGTTATTTTCTATCACACATGTGTATTTAGTGTCTGTGATACATCCTTTGAGTTAATGGTAATGATAATTCATATTTTCAAGAGTTGAAAATTTAAGACATGAATAATCATTATTAACTCATAAACAGCTCCCGACCATAGGATCATCACGAGGATGGTGATTGATCCAGAAGGTTGGTGTACGATCGCTTCTCTTTAGTGATGAGTCTTGAGTCTATGGTGTGGAGACACCGGAGCAAGAGTACAGGTACTCGTTAGAGAACGAGCGAGCACTGAGCACCGTGACCACCATCGAGTAGTCATTAGGAAGTCTACCTTCTCGTCAATGACTGACTCGATGCTGCAGTAGTGTGTTTGGTTCTTTGACTGAGATGCATCGCAGTTCACCTTGAGGGTGTTATAGTTTGACTACACCATTACTCGTCTCCTAGCCATATGGAACCCTTGAGTGTATGTTGGCTATAGCATGTTCATTGTAGGACTGAATTGCATCAAGATGGGATCTATCTACCTCGTGGTAGAGGAGTAGCCCTATGATGATCATGAGAATCAAGTCCAGAAATCCATGGCCATGGTAGAGTGAAATAATAGAAAGAGTTTCTATTAGATTTTCACATTGGACTCGAATCGATGATTACATCATAATGACAGAGACTAGGGTTTGACGAGTTCTCCTTAACCCTAATCTGATCGGGGCTCAAGATAGAAGAACTGAATCACACAGGTAGCTGCACCAAGAGGTTCGCATTCAGCTCTGATGGGTTGCCACCATATACTGCTAGGTGTCACTGGTGGATTTGGGAGCAATTAGAATGATTTAGATGATCGATCATTCTAGCTATTCTAATCAGAAGATTCTGATCTATCGAAAGAGTTTCGATGATGCTATATGATAGAGATCATGACATATCCCATTACCATACAGAACTGAACCTATTGGGTCCACACAAATAAGGTTTGAATCTGGTGATCATCAATTGAAACTGATCTAGTTCAATTGATCTGAATGAGATTCAATTAGGTTCAAGAAATCGTGCTAGCACTCGATTGAACTAACGTTCTTCTCTTTTACTATCATAAATAAGTTGTCCTGTCTGAGCCAAAGGATTTGTGCTCAATCAGAGGCCTTCATATGGTCTGACTGAGGTTGTCCAAGTCAGAATAGGTTGTCTTTATTTGTAAGACATTACCTGCCATTTTTGGTCACCTGCCATTTCTTGTTCTTTGACTTTGGTCACAAAGTCTACCTTTGACTGGTCAAACGTTGATCATTCACCTTTGACTTTTGACCACATGTCATGCACCTATTGAGAGCTGTGGGGCCTGTCCCCCTGCCAGAACCTGGCAAGGAGAAGGCGCACGCCAAGGGTGGCGTGAGCCCAAGTAGGAGGCGCCTAGGGTCCTTGTTGGATAAGGACTCCACCTCCTTTTGGATTCCAATCAGATTCTACTAAGAATCCAGTTTTGCTGGTCTTAGGCGCCCTCTAAGGAGGAATCCAGGGTTCTCTATTCCAATCAATCAGATTTGAATCTGATTCACAAAGGGTTGTGATTGGTTGAGAGAAGAGGAGTTGGATCACAAAGGTCTATAAATAAGACCCTGCGCCAACCCTAATCCTAAGCGAATGCAATTGAAACCCCACGCCCCAAGGCTGCCTCTCCCTCCTTCTCCATGCCATAGTCTCTTCTCCCCTTGCTCTCCACATCCAAAAGGTGTTTTGAACTTTGGTTGGTGCGATTCAGATCAAGAAAGGCGATCAAAAGCAAGAAGGCTGCGCTGCTGCAAAGGACGACTAAATTCAAAAGAGTTGAAGATCCTCCAGATCAGATCCAGATCTGATTTTTGGAGGTGTGATAGAGAAGAAGAGGATCTCCAGATCCAACCTGAGTGGATACCGGTAGAGGCCAGGCGCTTGCGTGGCTAAGATCCAGAACCTTCCGCTGCAATCAGGATCATCTACAGGATAATAGGATTACCCAAATCAGGTAAATTAAATTTGATTTAATTGATCTTATTTTATTTTATTTATTAAAATAATAAGAATCAGATCTAAAACTTATCAAGATCTGATTGAGATCAAGAAAAAATTTTTGAAATATATCTCTTGATCTAATCAGATCTGGACGAACCTGGAACGGAAAATCAGGATTTCCCTTCAACTGGTATCAGAGCCATGGTTCTAGATTGTTTAGATCTTAATTTTAATTTATTTTTAATTTAAAAAATAAAGTGATTTCAGATGTCACATGAGATTGATTCAGATCTGAAATCAGAAAAATTAAAATTAAATGATTTGGATCTAAGAAACATGAAGATATGCATGACTAATTCTAGAAGAATAGAATATTTCTAATGATAGTTTTGCATTCTTTGATTTAATCTGATTAAATCATATTTAGATCTTCTTATTTACTATTTTCTGATATTATAAGTGTTATAATAACATCTGAATAAACAGCAAATAAAAAATTATTTAATTTTAAATATCATATGAAATATGATATATTAGCAAATGACATTAGACTAATTGTAGAATAGTTCTACAAATTATCTAAATTAGAAATTTATTTTGATTTATTCAATTTAAATTCTAATTTTTCAGACTAATTATTGTGATAATTTAGATCTGAAAACATGCATGATTTGAATACATGAGATGTATGCAAAATTGCCTGATTAGATCTAAAATTGTATATGAGATATATGATATAGATTATAACTGTTTTGTAGATTTACATGTTCTTGATTAAGCGTTCCTCTTGGCCGTCCGGTCATAAGAATGGAAGGGTTTTGAAGGCCCTCTCTTTCCATTCGATGAGGTGTTCTTATGACGTGTAGGGGTGCTGCGTGTTCGTCCTTAATCAGAAATCCAAAACTTACTTTCTGCAAAAACCCTAAGATCTGAAATCCTAGGATTTATTAGTGCATATTTTGTTTTATGAACCCAACTTAATTAAGAATTAAGTTTATGGAATTTAATTAGAGTCTAAAATTGAGAATTTCATATCTAAGACATATCATAATACTGGGTTCGGGCTTGGGTAGCTCCATTAGGTCTAAGCGATTGATCAAACTGAATCAAGAGTGGTTAGATGGGATCAACAATGCTTAAATTGACCAGAACCTAATAGGATTAAGTCTGGGTCAAGATCGAGATCAACGATCAGCAAGACCTAATTAGGCTCAGAGGTTAGAGTCTGATTGTAGCTAACCCAATTTGGTTTCTGACTCAATAATTTGGTGTCTAAGGTAAGTTTGCACAGACGACCGATTGGTTTTTAATTGAAGCTTCTCGACCTGAATGCGTTCTTGTGCGAGTTAACGCAATATTCCTTCGACCGGTCTCACTTACCTGGCCATAATCTGTTGACACAGTTCTGATCTGAGTGGTCAATATCCGAGCTGACCCATGCCACTAGGTTAGTCATAATTGTTTGACTAAGCCAAGTCTAGTTTAATGATATCTAATCAATTTCCCTAAGAAAAGATTTAAAGTCCGAGGTCTTCCACCATTGTAGACGTGTGGCCCTTCCGCGGGTTGATTGTTCTCGGGCTGGATACAGTGGCTCAGTTTTGCACCGGGAAAACGCAAACCATGTCTATTAGGCATTGGATGCTATGGGCTGGAGGATGAGTTGGGCTCAATATTTCGGATACGGTGAAGAGACCAATTAGGAACCCAGTCCATGCAAATTGTGGGTCCTGAACTTAACTAAGAAGTGGAGTCACCATATTCCGGATACCGGTGAGATCATGAAATTAGAGACCAAAGTTGGGGCTGCACCATGATTTAATAAATCATTGAACAAGAGTTGTTCACTCATTGCACATAAAAACGAACCATCACCAATAACTGTTAGGGTATCTCTCTTTTCTAGGACGTCGAGGTCTGTGAGGATGTCGAAGAATATCGAGTCACTAGAGGATCGAAGCTGTGGTCAAATTCTATGACACAGCTCCTACTCACCCCTTCGATGATCCTGAGCCATCCCTCAAGGTCAATGAGGGGCTAAGTGGATGGATCATCACCATACCGCACAACGACATAATCCACGTAATCTATCTACACAGTTTAGAAATACATTAGTTCTAATATATATCAGATCCTTAATTTAATAAACATAGTTTGAAATTCTTACCGTGATCTATCACGATCTAGAATCTAAGTAATTACCAATCCTCCTAGACTAGTGTGTTGCCTCCCACAACTGCAACTGGCCTGATGGATGACTGAACTATTGTATCTACAATAATAAAATAATAAAATTAAATTAATTAAAGTATACATGTAAGAGTTTTTACATGTAGATCTGGTGAAAAATTTTGGTATAGATTTTTTACCAATCTGTCGGCCATAATATTTATGCCAATAGAGCTCTCTGTGTTCCTGATTGGATCTTGTTGGACAGTTCGATTCTACCAAGTTCTCTACCGCCTACTAGAGTATTCCACATTGCTCTACTGATCGTAGAGGACCTTTCATATATCCATCCGCATCCAGTGATCTCTGTAGAATATCTAGTCCAATGATGACTAAAAGTCAAAATGCTCGGTGGTGGACTACTGAAGGCTGTACAGAACATCTCAGAACCTCCACGTAGCCACTTTCTTGAAGGTTCGATGGCCAGCCTCCTCATCCTAAGGAGTCTCGAATCAATGTACTCCTACAAGTAGAAGCAACCATGTATTAATAAATAGAATACAAATCTAGAGTGAATTTAAAATTTAAACATTTCTTACTTTTTCGAAATATCTTTTAGCCTACATCACGAGCTCTAGATGGTCAGCCGGAGAACTCATTCACTAGCCATACGAGATACTCTAGATTCTCTAATATGCTGCAAAATTAATTTTGAAAAATAAATCTTAACTATAGAATGGCTAAATTCTAAATATATTAATTAAAATTGTAATACTTATGAGCGGCTCTGAAAATGGATGAGCACTCTATCTTTTGGCCGAGTTGGAGGTGCCATGAGTCGGGCGAGTCCTTGACCATGACTCTGTATCTAGGAGCTGATCGCTGCTACGTATGACTGTGAGTCACTGGTGACCTTTTGTCATTCGAACCTGAGCATAAAATATTTAATATAAAAAATATTATATTAGTTAACAAAGAATAAAATAACATAAATCAGAATATCTAAAGTATTAGAGTTTACCGTCTAGTGTGAGAGATGCAAAATCATGCAAGCTGACCGCATGATCACTCTCTCCTCGAGAGCTTTGTCCTTATTTAGAGCAACTCCGACCACTGAAAGATATGATATATAATTTTTAAAAATAAAAATAAATAGATTTATCAAATTAATTATACAATTATTAATGGCAATGCAAGATTTAAAATGATGTATTTTGTTGGCCAATAAAGGTTATGTGAAACAAGTTCTCTATAAAAATAAAAATTAAAGCAAGCAGATAATTTAAAAATTGATCCAAATAAAATATCTATCAAAATAACAAGATGATCAAAATTTAACTCACATATAACAAAGATTATTAGTTAGCATTTATAATGTATCAACAGAAAAATAATTCTCATCCAGTAATACATGATAATATGTTGGTCTGCTGGTCCTTTGATTTAAGCATTATCTGATTCTCATCCAGCAGTACATGATAATCTCAGTATATAAACATATAAAGAAGACTCAGATTTGCTATTAAAAAATAAAGTATTACATGTTTCTCTACACCTTTATTGATGAGGTGGCTACAAGTGATTGTTTGCAATGTAATAGACCATCCAAGCTTGTCCTACAAATATAACAACAAGAATAGAAATGCATCACCTCTATTTAGGTGCATCTCGCTTAGGCAGTCATCATAGCCTCTCTGAGCCCTCGATCGTCTCCTCGAGCTACAAACTAGGAGTAGAATTTTTTTAAAAAAAATAAAATATAACTTAAGAATGGTACTTAATTCATGTACTTGCGTAGTCTAGTCGTCTGGCATGCTCTAAGTCTGCATGTGCGGGATGTACGTCCTGACCGTCTCCATTTGCAATGATGTTTCTTACTTCTATAATTATGCTTTTAGAAATACTGCACTCTTAGTTGAAGGACAGACTCATTGTCTGGATAAGAGATGTGTCAATGAAGAAATGCTTGATAGGGATACAATAGTTGTCCATTTGTATAGGAGTGGATTTATGTCAAACTATAAGCATTGGTACCTGCAGGGAAAGATATGGGAGACAATTGCAAGGGCTTCGAAGGCTCTACATATATATCCAACATGTTTGTTGATGTACAGGAACTTAATGGTGACAAGCTTGAGCAGATGATTAAAAAATTTGGTGGATTTGATTTGGTTATTGGTAGAAGTCTGTAATAATCTTTCGGATAGCAACCACTATAGCAATAATGGATTATAGGATTGCTATGGTTATAGTCTTGCTTACCCTTTAGGAGGTAGCAACCCTATAGAGGATAAGCATGGCTATAACCATAGCAATCCTATATACCTGAAAGATTATTACATAGACTTCGACCAATAACCATATCAAACACACCAAATGTGTTAATCATCTACTTAAGCCTGTCACTATTAAGCTGTTGCACATCAGCAAGGTCTTGGACAAGTAGAGCCTCCGAAGCCCTTGCATTTGTCTTCCATGTTCCTCCATATAGGTACCAATGCTTGTAGTTTGACATAAATTCACTTCTATATAAATTGACAACTATTGTATCTCTATCAAATATTTTTCTATTGATACGTATCTTACAAGGATAACGAGCCTATTCTTGAACTAAAAGTGCAGCATTTTCAAAAGCATAATCATGGTAGGGAACATCATTGCAAATGGAGACGGACAGGATGCGCATCCCATGCATGCGGACTTGAAGCATGCTAGATGACTAGGCCACACAAGCATACCGAAATGGCATCCAAGCAAATCCCATCCTAGAGGTTCCAAATTAAGCATTGAGCGAGATTGCAAATAGCACTAGAAATGTGCCGGACTGGGCCAGGACACAGCCCTCCTTGAATCCAATCCAAAAACTTAAAACTAATTAAATTAGATATTATTAATTTAAATTTACGTGCATGCCTCGATCCCGTGTTTGCAATGCTACCCGGACCTTCTCTTGGTTCGAATGCTATGCATGCCGAGACCTAAGTCCCACACTTTTAATTAATTAAATATCTAACTAATTAATTAAACTAATATTTAATTAATTAGTTTTTAATATCTAATTATAGTTAATTAACATAATTTAAATAAAAAATAACTTTTAATGATGATATTAACTGTTGCTAATGCTGTTGCTAATACTCATAATAGAAGGTAGGTTATCGTGCAGGACTGAGGTGCGGTCGGCGTGCAGGGACTGAGGTGTGAGGAGGCATGGGTTGGCGAGCAGGGACTGAGGCTCGAGGATGTGGCTGTAGAGACAAGAGCATGCGGATGGGGCCACAGGATCGAGTGGGTAGGGTAAGGGCCGCAGGATCAAGGCCACGAGCTCGAGGCGGTGAGGCAGGGGCTACGGGGTTGGGCCGATGGGGTCGGGACGGCGGCTTGGGGATGCAGTTGTGAAAACGAGGGCACGAGGATGGTGTCGTAGGAAGGCAATGCAAGTCAGGGTCGCGGAGTCGGGCTGGGGGAGGTGGGAGGTAACAAACATATAAAATATATTTATAAAAGTATTAATTTATTAAATTAATTTATCTTTATTCTTAAAAATTAATATTTTATTTTATCTTTTATAAAAAAGATTATGGATGAAAAAAGCTTGATTTATGGATCGCAATGAAATAAATTTGAAGCGAATCAGACTTAAATTGGACCCAGAATGGAGTTTTGAAGGAAAAATAAAGAAAAAATGAAAATATATATATATAAAGCCCAAAAATTCGGCCCATTAGGCCCGCCAGTGCACGGTAGACCAATTGGCCGGTCCACAGATCCTGGTGCGGATCGGTCAGCTCAGCAGGCACGGCAAATCAAAGAGCTCCATGTGGCAAACATAGATCCTTATGGGGTTTACCAAAAATCCATCGTGGTTTATAGGGGTAAAAAGGTAATTTTGTAGTAGATGGTGCGTGGTGATTGGTCCAGATCTTCTATGCGCTTGGTCCATGCGGTCCAACAGCACAGTACTTGCATGATCGGATGATAGCCATTCATCCCACCTCAGATCCGATGGTTAACATCAAATCCCGATTTGATTCAAAGGCATCCAACAGTTTTTTGCGCAATCCAATGGCCCAAATTCGAGCCGGTCAAGATCCAATGGTTAAAATTTATCTCTAACTTGAATAAGGAAGATCCAGCACCATCTAACAGTCCAAATTTAATCTTAAGCTCGATCGGACAGTTGAGTATTAATCCAGACCCTATTTAAGCAACAAGTGGCCGATTTTGATTAAATCTGGATCGTTTGAACCCAATCCAATGGCAGAAAATTATTCCAGAGAGCATAATCCAATCCAAACTTGATTTCTTTGATTTTTCTTCCTTTCAAACTCTATTTCTCTCTATAAAAATCCTCCTAAGCTAAACCTATGAGACATAACCCTCCCCTCTTGGGGAATCAGCCTCTCCAAAGCCCTTCTTCACGCCACAGCCTCTCTAAGAGCTCTCTTTCTCTCTCCCTATTTATCTCTTCTCAAGCTTTCTTCTCCTTTCTCTCTTCCAATACATCAAAAATCTAAGCCTACATCTCCACCAGAACTCTCCCGTTCTAAATTTCTATCACCTGCTGTTGCCTAGATTCTTCTACAAGGCTCCAAGGATGAAGATTTCAGTGAGAAACTCTCTGATGTCTGGCTGATCCTCTCTTTCTCAGAAGATCATTGTGATCTTATTTTGATGATATTTTCTATTTTCTATATTTTATATTTCTTTTTAATTTACAATAAAGACTCTTTTTAGTTATAATATTTTTATGTCTTTATTTTCTTGCAATTAATTTGAAATAGTTTATTATCCTTGGGATGAGCCGTGATCTACGGATACGGTTCATGCTCTTGGGATAGATTATATTTAGATTAATTCTTGGTATTATATCTAAATCAATTTAGACTAGTCTATAACTTTAAGGGACATGTTGTGATTTAAGGATATAGGCCGTGCTCTCTAAAATAGGTTATATCTTTATTGATTAAATATCAATTAAAGCATATTAAAAAGAATACCAACTATCAGATAAGTGATCAATCAAAATCCTGAGAATCCATCTCCATACTTGCATCTTCTCTTTTAATTAATTTGCTATTTATTTACTTTGTTAATCAATTTAAGTAGTCTTTTAATTAATCAATTTTTTTAATTAATCTTAATCTTGCTTTTAATTTATTATTTAAACATAATTAACATGATCCCTATGGATATGATTTCGACTCATCCTATCTATATAGTAGTGAGTTAGATTTTATTTTTGACCATCTACGACAGCAATCAAATTTTGACACCATTGTCGGGATCGTGATTTAGTTATTTTAAATAATTAAAAAAAATAAAAAAAATCATAAAAAATCATAAAAATTTAATATATATATATATTCAAAAAAAATTAAAATTTAAAAAATTAAAAAAAAATTCACTGATATTGCATAAGTTATCTAGGGTTTAGGGACCTAATCACATAACCTAACAAGTAAAACTATCTAATTTAAATTTGATTGTTATACTTTACTTGGACATCTTGACTTTTTGTATCTCATCTTCATAAGATACTTTAAAAGCGCTAAATCTAATTAAATAAGATAAGGTGTGGATTTGATCACCTTTTCTTAGCCTATAAACTACAAACCTTCATATTGCATTGACTCAAATCTTAATTCTTAAAATTAGTTAGACATTGGCCCCTAAGGATACTCGAGCTCATTAGGATAAGAAATTCTAAAAGTTGGATCGGATTAGGGTTAGTTAATTTAATTGGTGTCTAAGGTAAGTGGTTCAGGGATGACTGGGCTCGAAGGATGGTGGTTTATAATTGATTCCATTAGCTTACTTGGTCAAGCATAATTAGTATCTAAGACAAGCAATGGGGGGATTACCATCGATTTTATATTTACCTGGCCAGTTGAGCGGTTGATTCTTTACCTGGAGGGCTTGAAAGTGATCTTGGTAATTAGGAGCTATCTAGATCTAGGATAATCCTTAGCTAGGATTGATTGTATAACTTGATTGCTAACCCATAAATATTAAATCAAATAAAACTCCTCTAATATATTTCTTAGTTTAGGACTCTCTAGGCTCTTATCTTTAGAATTTCTTTTGTCTCTTTTTATCTTATTTTAAAAAATTCTAAAAAAAAAATAAACTAAAATCTTTTTGTGTTTGCTCTAAAGTATAATTATAGGGCATTTATTTGGGCATTGATCATCATGACCTGAAATTTAACTCCTAGATCCTGAAATTAAATAAATCCTTAGAGCTATTAAACCTAAAATTATGGCTGCATCTTTTCGCCAATCCAAAAAATACTTTACCCCTTCTTCTTACACTTATGACCCCTATACACCCATGTATGGAACTAATAGTAGTGGAATCTATGAGGCTGAAAATTTCATAAATATCCACAATAAGGTAAATGAGTTGTCCCAGAAATTTAACCGTCTATTAAATATGAGACACTTTACTGTCTTACCTTTATATATATGTGACATATGTTCAAGTTCCTACCACCTGGTTAGTGAATGTTCAGCTGTATATCAATCTTGAAAGTTTACACATGAGCAGACTTACCCAGCCCCAATTTAGATCAATTATTATAACCCTTACCGCAACATCTACAATCTGGGTTGGAAAAACTATTCAAATTTTTACGAGATATCATAACCAATAATCAATTATGAACATAGTTATCTAGAGGAAACTTATATGGCGTACCAATATTATAATGTTCAGTAACCCTCTTTAAATACTTATAGTTCGACATTTAAAGAAGTTTTATACATATTAGAAGGGCTCAATAAGAACATTCACTCCCATACTCAATCAATAGCCAAATTGGAAACTCAAGTTAGTCAACTAACTACTGCATTTAATAGTTGGGAGGGAGAAGAATTATCTAATCAGCCCATAATTAACCCAAGAGAGCAATATATGGCTACAAGCTCCAATATTAATGAAACCCTTATAGAACAGCTCACCATACAAACTGAAAACTATTTTAAGATGGATAAACCTAAAGATGTAATTAAGAAAGTTATCTCTAGAATTATTTCTCAGGACCCAATGCGTACATATTTGGATTCTTTTGGAGTGGACGATTTTAATGTAGATGGATATA
Organism: Cocos nucifera; assembly: GCA_006176705.1. Taxonomy (NCBI): domain Eukaryota; kingdom Viridiplantae; phylum Streptophyta; class Magnoliopsida; order Arecales; family Arecaceae; genus Cocos; species Cocos nucifera. The sequence goes on from QRFJ01000185.1 coordinate 1,611,990, forward strand.
CTGAAAATAAAAATATATTATTAGAGCCATCCAATTTAAGCACCACTATCCCAAGGATTGAGAAGTATGAATCAATACCTGCTCCAATAGTTTTTCCTCTAGAATCACCACCTCCTTCAGAATTAAATCCATCCTTAGTCATACTTGAGTATGCATGTTTAGAATTAAGTGACATCCTTCCGGTATCCATTTCATCGAACTCAATCTTTATCCTAACATCTAAATTCATGAGCATACTAGAAGAACAAATAGAAGAAATTCTCAATAAATAAGAGCCTATGAATGGGTTCATAACTTATTTTCTTAAAATTAGAAAAACAAAACTAACTAAGAATGGGGTTGTGAGTTATTTTCTAAAAATTGGTGATAAAATACTAAAATCTATAAATATTGGGATAGCAAGCCATCTTCTTGAGATTAGCAATCCAAAATTATTAAAATTTATCAATCCAATTTTTGACATAGGATAGGCAGAATCACTTGATCTAGTTAATGATCTTAAACTTAGCGCTTGTTAGGAGGCAATCCATCGTTTATTTTCTTTCTTTCTTTCAAATTTCTAATTTCTTTTTACTTTCTTTTGTAGGAAACCAATAAAGATGATTAGTCCAAGTTGGGGGGAGCACATCAAACATCCTATATGAATCTAATGGAATATTATGAAGAACCTGCCAATAAGAAACCAGGTGGTACCCCTCCTTGATAAATATTTTTGATTTTTTTCTTCTTTTATTGAGTTAATGGAAATGATAGTTCATATTTTCTAGAGTTGAAAATTTAAGACATGAATTTTCATTATTAACTCATAAAATGCTCCCAACTGTAGGATCATCATAAAGATGGTGAATGATCCGAAATGTTGGTGTACGATCGCTTTTTTTAAGGATAGATGAGTCTTGAGTCTATGGTGTAGAGACACTGGAGCGAGAGTATAGGTACTCATTAGAGAACGAGGGCACTGAACGTGATCACCTCAAGCAATCATTAGGAAGTCTACCTTTTCGTCAATGACTGGCTTGAAGCTGTAGTGGTGTGTCTGGTTCTTTGATCTGAGGTGCATCAGCAGTTTATCTTGAGGGTATTATAGTTTGACTATATCATAACTCGATCTCCTAGTCATTCAAAATTTTGATGTGTATGTTGGCTATAGCATGTTCATTGTAGAAATTGGATTACACCAATAGGAGATCTATCTACCTCGGTAGATGAGGAGCAGCCCTATGATGATCATGAGAATCAAGTCCATAAGCCCATGACCATGGTAGAGTAAAATGATAAAAAAGAGTTTCTATTAGAGTTTTCACATCGGACTTGAATCGAATGATTAATTCATATGATGAAAATTAGGATTTTGACGAGATCACCTTAACCCTAATTCGATCGGAGCTTAAGATAGAGGAACTTAATCACACAGGTAACTGCACTAAGATGTTCATCTTTAGTTTTGATGGGTTGCCACCATATGCTGTTAGGTTCATTGGTAGATTTTGGGAGCAATTAGAATGATTTGGATGATCGATCATACTAGTTGTCTGAATCAAAAAAAGTTCTGATCCATCGAAAGGTGTTTCAATGATGGCAATGATAGAGAACATGACATATCCTATTATCATATGAAACTAAATCTAACTGGATCACACAATCAAGAATTTGGATTTGGATATCATTAATTGGACTAATCCAGTTCAATTGATTTGAATAAGATTCAATTAGGTTCAAGAAAATCATGCTAGCACATGATTGAGCCTAATATTCTTCTTCAACAATCATTAAAAGTTGTCTTGACTGAGCCAAATATATTTAGGCTCACTCAGAAACTTTTACTTGATCTGATTGGAGCTTGTCCAAGTCAGAAAAGGATTATCTTAATTTATAAGATAAATTTAAGACAATACCTATCATTTTTCGTCATCTGCTAAATCTTATTTTTTGACTTTGGTCAAATGTTGATCTTTGACACTTAGATATCTGCCCATGTGTCATGTATGCATAAAAGAGTAGATTGGGCTTTGTCCTCCTACTAAAAGGAGGAAAGGAAGGGGGCGCACACCTAGGAAGGCATGCGCCCAAAGAGGATAAAGATTGGAGTCCCATATGAATGGGACTCCAGTTGCTTCATTTTCTCTACTTGGGTGGCGCCAATGACTCTTCTTTGACTAGTCTTGGTGCCACCTAAGGAGGTTTGTGAGGGACTCTAATCTGATTGGATCAGATGATGTCATTCCATCAATCAAATTTAGATCTGATTGCATGAAGAGCCGTGATTGGCCGGGATGATGTGGCACTGCATGGCGCAGTAGGGTCTATATAAACCTTATCTGCACCCAAGATTGAGAGCTTCTGCCCTTTGCCCATGCCACATAGCCCCTCTCCCTCCTTCTCCATGCCTCCTTCAGATTCTCTCTCTTCTCTCCACGTCCAAAAAATTTTGGGCTTCAGTTTGGTGCGATTCAAGCAAGAGAAATGCGATAAGAAAGCAAGAAGGCAGCACTACTGTAAGAGATAACATCCGATCTTCAAAAAGTATTTTGAAGATCTTCAAGATCAGATTCAGATCTAATCTTTGGAGTACAGATTGAGAAGGAGAAGATCTTTAGATTCTATTCGAATGAATATCGATAGAGGCCAGACGCTTGCGTGGCTACATCTAGAACCTCAGACAAACATTAGGATCATCACAGGATAATAGGATTACCCACAATAAGGTATAATTAAATTAGATTTAATTTAATTTAATTTTATTAGATCAATAAAATTAGATTTGAAGAGTCTCAGATCTAATTTAGATTTTTTTTAAAAAAAATTGAAATACCCTTCTTGATCTAATCAGATCTGAACGAAGCTGACCCAGAAAATAGGATTTTTTCTTCAACTGGTATCAGAGCTAGATTTCAAAATTATTTAGATCTAATTTTAATATAATTTTATTCTACTAATTAGATGATTTTAGATGTCATATTAGATATGATTAGATCTAAAATCAAAAATTAAAAAAATTAAATGATCTAGATCTAAGATGTTTGAGATGCATGACTAGACTAGGATTAGAATTATTCTATGTGTTGTCTAGGATGATCATAGTTTTAATTTGATTAACTATAATTTTAGATTTATTTATTTATTATTTTTTAATATTATAAATATTATAACTAGATCTAAAAAATAAAAAATAAATTTATTTAATTTTGTTCATATGAGATATGATAGATGCATGTTTAGACTAGTTGTAGAATAGTTCTACAAAATTATCTAGAATAAATTTAATTTGATATGATCAAATATAAATTTTATTTTTTAGGTGTTTATGAGATAATTTAGATCTAAAATCATACATGATATGATACATAAGATGTATGCAAAATATATTTTTAAGTTAGATCAATTTTATATATGTGATATATATGTAGATCTAACTAATTTTGTAGATTCATCATATTTCTAATTAAGGCATTTCCCTTGGCCGTCCAGTCATAAGAACAAAGAAGGGTTTAAAGACCCTCTCTTTTCATTCGATGGAGTGTTCTTATGATTTGTAGGGGTGCTACGCATTCGTCCTTAATCAAAAATAAAAAAAATTATTTTCTGCAAAACTCTAGATCCTAAAATCCTAAGATTTTTTTTACATTTATAAATCCTAAATTTAATTAAGAATTAAGATTATGAAATATATTAGATCTAAAATTAAGAATTTTTAGATCTAAAATATATTCATAAAATTTAGTTTGGACATGGGTAGCTCAATTAGGTCTAGCGGTTGATCAAATAAAATCAAGAGTCGATTAGATGGGACCAAAAGTACTTAAATTGACCAGCCTAATAGGATTAAGTTTGGATCAAGATTGAGTCACATGAGTGATCGATCAAGTTAAGACTTAATTAAGCTCAGTGGTTAGAGTCTGAATTGTAAGCTACCCATTGGTTCTGGCTCAACAATTTGGTATCTAAGGTAAGTTTGGTAGATACGACCGACTGATTTTTAATTGGGAGCTACTTGACTCGAATACATTCTTGTTGAGTTAATGTCATATCTCTTCCATCGGTCTCACTTACCTAGCCATATTTGTCGGCTCAATCCTGATCTGAGGTGGCTAATGATTCGAGCTAACCCATGCTACTAGGTTAGTCATAATAGTTATGACTATGTCAAGTCAAGTTTAAAGAGACCTAAATCAAATCTTCCTAAAAAAATATTAAGTCTAAGGTCTTCCATCATTGTAGATGTGAGGGCCCTTCTCGGGGTTGATTGATCTCGACTGATCATAGTGGTTCAGTTGCATCGAAAAAATGCAACTATGTCTATTAGACATTGGATGCTACAGGCTAGAGGATGGATTGGGCTCAATATTTTGGATACGATGAGAGATCCAATTAGAAATTCAATCTGTGCAAACGGTGGGTCTGACTTAACTAAGAAGTGAATCAATATTCCGAACATGATAAGATTCATAAATTAGAGACCAAGCATGGATGCACCATGATTAGAGAATTATTAGATAAGAGTTATTCACTTATTGGCTAATCCATCATCAATAACTGTTAGGTGAGGTGATGAGTCAGTTGGTGGGACTGCACCATCCACTAGAATCATTAATCATGGAGATTTTTGCATCTCTATAGAGAAAGTGTAGGGATCCAAGAAAATAGTGGGAGCTAATTTGTTTAAAATCAAACTCCTAAATAAATTGGTCAAGTCTTAATTATAAAATCTAACTAGAAACTTTGACTCTCTATAGAAAAATATCTACATCCAACCCACTAGCCCGTATCCTGGACACCTATAGACTGACCAAACCCAATTACAAAGATTGGCTTCAAAATCTCAAAATCATTTTGAATTTCAAGAAGTTAATTCATGTATTAGATCAGGATCCCCCACCTTACCAGTCCATCCATTTGCTAAACAAAGAGCATCTCTTGACAAATGGACGGATGAAGATAAGAAGATCAGATACTACATGTTGGGCTCGATGTCTGGTGAGCTTCAGCATCAACATGAAGATATCAAGACTGTCTGCCAAATGTTGGCTCACCTGCAAGAGTTATTTGGTGAATAGAGTCGCGTAGCCAAATATCAGATCACTAAATAACTTTTTAAGACTAAAATGCATGATGGGCAGTTAGTCCAAGATCATTGTCTGATGATGATCAAGGACTTAGAAGAGCTTGAGAAGCTTGAAGTAAAGTTAGACTAGGATCTGCAGAATGACATAATTCTGTAATCCCTGACTGATGCGTATGGATAATTCATCATGAACTATCATATGTATAAACTTCAAAATACTCTGACCGAACTAATGAATATGCTGGTTACTGTTGAGCTTTCTATGAAAGGTTTTAAAAGCTCAGTACTTGCTATGGAACGAACTTCTTCCAAGAGAAAGTCTTTTGGAAAGAAGAAGAAATCTGTGAAAAGATAGAAGATGAAAGGTGGAAAGAAGAAGAGGACAGAGCTGAAGAAGAAAGCTGCTGACAAAGAAAAATATTTTCATTGTAACACAGACAGTCACTAAAAGCGGAACTACCCTATATACCTAGCCACCTTGAAGAATAAGAAGGAGATAGGTCCTTCTGAAGGTATGCTCATTATTGAATCCAACCTTACGATTTTTTCTGCATCCAGTTGGGTGCTTAACTCTGATTCTTGTGCTCATTTGTGCATTTTCATGTAGGATCTTGAGGATAGTAGGAGGTTGAGGGATGGTGGGATGATCCTATGCATCAGAAATGGAGCAAGAGTTGCTGCTGTGGCCATAGAAATCTATCCTCTTCGACTACCATCTGGCTTAGATTTAGTACTTAGGGATTGTTACTATGTGCCTGCTACAAGCAAGAATTTGATTTCTATTTCATGTTTAGCACAAGAAGGCTATGTAATTAGTTTTCTTAAGGATCATTGTAATATTCTTTATGAAAGAAATAAAATTACAAGTGATTTCCTCATTAACGATCTCTATCAGTTACATATTGATATATCTATCTTTAATGTCGAGCAAAATGTGAATGCCATAAGATCAAAATGATCTAGGGATAGTCTAAACGATAGATATCTATGGCACCTAAGGCTAGGTCATATAGCAGAAGATAGGGTTAACAAATTGAAGAAAATTAGACTATTGAGTCTATTGACTTTCGAGTTATATCTAATTTATGAATCATATCTTCATGGCAAAATGACTAAGCTTCCTTTTATGGGACATAGGAAAAGGGCCACAAATCTACTTGCCCTAGTATATACTATTGTGTGTGGCCCATTTGATGTGCCGGCTAGAGGCAACTTTGTATACTTCATAATTTTTACCGATCGCACTTCATCAATGCAATCCTTCCTTTAGAATAATAGTCCAAGATGACAATCTTTTCCACCATGCCATAATAGTTTAAATCCTCTGTACGAGGCTGTGAATCTCTCAAGCTAGCATAACACCCAGTGGTGGTGCTCAACATTATGCCACTATTTTATGTTATCATATTTATGGACCCGCTATAAATATTAAACTTGTAGCCATTAATGACGAGCTATTTATACTCACATACAGTATGATTAGGGTCCATTGAAAGAGCACGTACTTCAGGGCTCACATCATCGAGCAGTAATCTCCACATCTAATTAAGAAGATGACATCTAATTAGTAAATGTTCAAATAAATTGCATAAGATAAGAATATATAATCACTTACATAATCTTTGAACCATTTAGAAAATTTTTTACTATGTATTTTCTTTTTCTCTCGCATACTTAGAGCACCGTATTTTACACTTATGATCTCTTTATATTTATTGCATGCATAAAAAATAAATTTAGATCTAATTAAATATTATTTTTAATTATTATAAAATAAATAAGACTGAGTGACTCACCTTATGTACGGCTTAATGACATCATAGTTGAAGAACACATAGCCGTGCACTTTATTTCTTTCCTCAATGCTCAAATCAGTGAGGTGGTATGAAGTGAAAAGTCTATCTAGCTATGGAATAGACTCAAATGCAGGCTTAATTAGCTCATATTGATCATTCTAATTTCTCATTGATCGATTACGACGTGTCTTGAGCTTGTTTAAATACATGATACAAAAATTCATGCACTCTTGATCCAAATAATCTTCTACTATGGATCCCTCAGGATGATTCATGTTTCTTACATAAGATTTTAGAGTTTGAATATTTCTCTCAATAGGATACATCCATCAACAGAACATTGGGCCTCCAAGTGTAATTTTTTCCGCAAGGTGCACGATGAGATGCATCATAACCATGAAAAATGATGGTGAAAATATCTTCTCTAGATCACATAATATAGTCACCATCCTTGCCTTCATTTTCTTCATATTTTTCTTAAGCAACCTCTTTGCACAAATATCTCTGTAAAAGTTGCAAAGATGAATAACAATCATTCTGATATTTTTTTGCAATATGTGGTGAATAGCTATTGGGATCAATTCCTGCATCAGCATATGATAATAATGAGTCTTCAATCCCCTAAGTTTGACATCTTTACTATTCACATGCTTTGATATGTTGCTTGAGTATCCATCTGAGATCTTTATATTCTCCAACACACGAAGAAATATGGACCGTTCGGAGGCATTCATAACAAGCATGCATGAGAAAGCCTCCATTATTCTCTCCTTGTCGACTCTGGATGGAGTGATCTTCTAATATCCGATTCTTTCAAGTCAAATAAAAAATTTAAGTCATCCTTGATCTTATCTTTGATATTCAAGATTGTTGCCAATAGGAGCTCGCACACATTCTTTTCAATGTGCATTATATCTAAGTAGTGGCGCAATAAGTTTATCTTCCAATATGGTAAGTCAAAGAAGATGCTCTTTTTTCTCTAATTAAAGTGTGTGTCATCTTTCTTTGATCGATTCTTCCTCTTCTTACTACCAATCAGATCATCTTTTCCAAATTCAACATTGAGACCATCTAACTCTCTTAGCATCTCACTCTCAGATATTCGACTAGACACCTCATCTTCTTCAACAGTGCCATCGAAGGAGCGTGCATCCCTTCTGTATAGATGGTTTTGACGGAGGAAACGTTAATGCCCCATATAGCTAAAGTTCTTTCGATGTGTCAATATTCTAGATTGGGTATATTTTCATAAATCGAGTATGCTAGCTTACCTTTTATGCTCTAATCCAACATTAGGGCATAGGCTAAAAAGTCATTTATTGTCCATAAAGTACTGCACGTATGGAGAATGACTCATTCAGCAAAGCATCAAAAGTTGGAATATCTTGAATGCTTTACAACTATTTTAGCTTGATAATAAGAGGCTACAAATAGATATCAATGTCATTATCTACCTCCATCAGTTCAGGGATGACCACTGTCATAAAAGCAAAGAATTTTTTCATATACATCTACAATGGAAGGTTGTAAACATGAATAAATATTGGCCATATACTATGGGCGGTACTCATATGCTTGAACGAGTTGAAACAGTTGCATGACAAGTCCAACCTCACATTACGTATCTCTTGTGTGAAATTAACATATATTTCTTTAAACTTCTATCATGTCTCTCCATCGACTGGATGCCTCAATGCATTATCTTTTGTTTGGTCCTATTCATGTCATCTCATGTTCTTTGATGTTCTTACTGATATAAATAATTTTTGTAGTCTCGAAATCAAAGAAAAGTGCCATATCAACTTTTAAGGTACACGGGTCCATCTTTATTCTTTTTTTATCTTGATATACCACATCTCGTATACTCATTTTGGTTGGCATCTCCCTCCCAGTAAAGTAAGCAAACATTAGGACATGCATGTATCTTGGTATAAGTAAAGCTCAACTATTCAATAATCTTTGATGCCTCATAATTATTCTTCAAAATTTGTGCATTATCCAGAAGAATGTCTTTCAAAAGTTCTAGTATGCAGTTCACTTCATTATTATTCAATCCATTGGAGCATTTCGTATGGTACAACCGGATTAAGAACTCAAGCTTCACTATCTTTTCACATCCAAAATAAAATAGAATATTAATATCCTCCACTAACTTACGGACCTTCTCTACATTCTTACTGTTTGTCATTCCACCAATCATAGGATCAGGCATGGATGTAGATGCACTGTCATTATGGCCAACAAGTGAAAAACTATCATGAATCATTTGTTTCATTCTTCCATCATGTTGATCGCCTCTTTGTAGCCTGTCCTCACTATGTTGATCCTAACAAATTTCATAATCGATTTTAAAGCCATTAATAGTAAGGTGATCATTTATATCTTGATGATGTAGCCACGGCCCATCCATACACTTTTTATAAGAACATTGGATAAGTCCGTGGTCCCCAAATTTTTTTATAATAAAATCAAAAAATTTTTAAAGTCTAGCCTTATATTCTGACGAGAGCCTACTAAACTTCATCCATGCCTTATCCATTATAAAAATTGATGATACTGTAATTAAATCATGCATGAAACTTACATTATATACTAATGCATTATAAACAAATATGTATTATAAATAAAAAATACATCATAAATAGAGATCAAAATAAATATCATATGGGGAACTCACATTAAATATCATTTTTAGATATACAATAAATACATCTTATTACTAACTAATAGGTAAAGATAGATCCTATTTCATTCAGAAATTGCATTAATTCTATAGGTTCATTACAGTAATCAAACGATATGCAATAGAGATCGAATGAAATTTTGGCAGTATTTTTTCTTAATTCTCTCATGTAGAAAGAATAAAAGAGAAATATTATCCAAAATTTTATTCAAAATTCTTAGTATACCGTTTGATTATTGCAATTATCTATAGAATTATTTATAATTTTCAAACTATCCAAATTAGATAATCAATTGATCATTGTACATAATTCTTTCATCTGTATAATTATATATAAATGTACAAATGTTGAAGATTATTTACATTAATCAATTGATGGGTCTATCATTATGCAATATAATAAACAAAAGCAATAAGATATAAACATCTAAAAAATATTATGCAATAAATTCTACAACATGAATTACATTCATGAATAATTAAGGATGAGCAACAAGTAATTTTACTTTCTATTAGCGATTGGGGATTCTCTTAGTGGCCGGCATAGCCTACGGTCGTAAGCATGGCTCGAAACCAGACGGTGGGGGTGAGGGTTCTCTTAGCAATTGGCATAGCTCACGATCGCTGACACGATCCAAAACATACTGATGATGATTTTTTTATCGATCGGCATAGCTCAAGGGCTGTCCATGGCCGCCGACATGGCATGGCCCAAGGCTACTGCCACAGCATGGCCCAGAACCCTCCGACAGAGATTTTCTTATTGATCGGCATGGTCCAAGGACTATCTACAATTGCCGACATGGCACGACCTAAAGGCTATCCATGACCCCGGACACGGCACGATCCAAGGACTGTCCATGACCGCGGACACGGCATGGCCCCATCCAAAATCCATCAAAATAATCCAAAACCAACCGATAGGAGTTCTTTTACCCACTGGCATGATTCACGATCGATAGATAATTATAATATTTATAATAAATATTTATAATATTTATTATAAAAACTTTAAAAATTATTATAAATATTATAAGTAATTAATAAATAATACTATAATATTAAAAAAATTATACCTATGGCTACAAAGAGAGGATCGCACTGAAAGCTCCGAAGATCATCGACAATAGCACTAGAAGAAGATGACGATGCTAGAGATAACCTATGAAATAAGAGCAAGATAGTGAGATAGAAAGAAAAGAGAGAGAAAGAAAGAGAGGAAAAGAGAGAGAGGGAGAGAGGGAGAGAAGGCTCAGGGGGCATCATGATGGGGAGGTCGGGGAGGTGGGTGTGGTGCACGATGATGGGAAGGGTGGCACGAGGGGTCGGGTGGCGAGGGTTGGGGGATTGACCGAGGAGGGTGGGGAGGGCTGAGAGGCGAGGGTGGTCGGGGATGGGGTGCCGGGGCGGGCACGGTGATGGGGAGGTCGGAGGGCATGCACGGTGATGAGGAAGGGTGGCCTGGGAGGTGGGGTGGCGGGGGTTCGGGGATCGATCAAGGAGGGTCGAGAGGAGGGGGCAGTCGGGGGGTGTGCACGGTAATGGGAGGCCGGGGGAGATGTGCACGGTGATAGGGATGGGGGGCGAGTGGGGAGGAGGGAGGCACCGAGAGGCAGGGGCGGTCGAGGGGGAACGAGGGATGATGTTGACTGGGGAAGGAGAGGGACGGGGTCTCATCGGTGGTAGAGAGTAGGGAGAGAGAGAGGGAGAGAGAGAGGAAAAAAGAGAATGCACAGAAGAAAATCTAAATTAGGGTTAATTTTAACCTAACCTATGGCAGCAGTTTTTGAACCGCTATCATAGCTCTATAGTAATGATTTTCTAACCACTGTCATAGATCTATAGCAGCGATTTTCAGTAACTGCTGCCATAGATTAGAAATTATTTTTTTATATTTTTTTTAAATATTATATAATTTTAAAATTTAATGCTCATCTTTATTGTTCATTATCTAAATAATTATCATTAGAGCATTATCATAAAAGATTGCCTCGATCCGATGGTCCTAACTTCATCGATCAAAAAAAATTGATTACGATAATGCGATGATCTGATAGATGAAGATCTCTGATGGATCTGAAAATCTACAATAATAATCTTAGTGATATTTATAGCATACTATTGAAGTTTCACTTTAATTGGATATCGTTATCATGATTATTTTAGTACGGAATGATTTCGGCTATTAAATTAGAAACAAGCGATCAAAGGACTAAATAGCATTTGATTACAAGATAATTTTTTAGTCAAATGATCTTTGCTATAATTTAAATAATTGTATATGGCGATGATTATAAAATTTAAATCATTTTTGTATGAATTATTCATATTAACTAGATCTTGCAAAAGCATGAGCATAACTACCAATGGAGTTTAAGAATGGTTATCAAGTGAGGTATAGTTTTGGATCGTTCTTAGATCCACGAGTTGAATTTTATGATCACCATCATAAAATTGATTAAAATAGTAGCCAAGAGCATTTATGAAAAAAATTATCTTATAATTGGATGTTGTCTAGTCCTTTGATCACTCATTTATCATTTAACGATGAAAATTATCTTATACTAAATTGACCAAGATAACGATATCTGATTAAAGTAAAATTTTGATAGTATGCTACAAACATTATTGAAATCATCATTGTAGATTTTTGAATCGATCGAAGATCTTCATCTATAAGATCATCGCATCATCATTCGTGGTCGTTGAAATCAAATTTTTCTGATCGATGAAGCTAGAGCCATCAAATCAAGACGATCTTTTATAATGATACTCTCATGATAATTATTTAGATAATGAATAGTAAAGATGAATATTAAATTTTAAAATTATACAATATTTAGAATAAAAATATGAAAAAAGATATAGCAGCGGTTACGCTGAATCACTACTATAGGTCGAATCTATTACAGCAGTTATTCTAAACTGCTGCTATAGATTTAACCTATGGTGGTGGTTAATATAACCGCTGCCATTGGTCGGACCTATGGCAGTGGTTCTTTATAACCACTGCCATAGGTCAGATCTATGGCATCGATTCTTTTTAACCATTGTCGTAGATCCTATTATAGTAGTTTCAAAAACTGCTGCTATAGTATGCACTGCTATAGCACGTTTTTGTAGTAGTGTATGTTCAACTCATGAGTTATGAGTGAACCTATCATATCTTCTAGGAATAGCTTGGTAAGATCTTTCGCTTCTTTTATAGCTGTCACTTTTGCTTCCCATTTCTTTGGCAAGGATCTTAAAATCTTGCAAACAAGTTCATAGTTAGTATAGATTTTGTCAAGACCATTTAGAGCATTAATAATATCAGTAAATTTAAAAAATATTTAAGAAATAGACTCATGTTTATCCATTTTAAATATTTCATATTTATGAACAAGCAAATTAATTTTGGACTCCTTAACTTCGCTTGTTCCTTCATGAGTTATTTCTAATTTTTTTCAAATTTCTTTAGCTGATGTACATGTAGATATTCTATTAAACTCATGTACATCAAGAGAGCAATAAAAAATATTGATGGCTTTAGTATTTAATTGAGCCATCTTCTTATCAAATTCATCCCAATCCTTTTCCAATTTGGAAATAGACATACCATTAATTTCAATTATGGATGTGTGTGGTCCTTTAGTTATAATACCCCATAAATTATAATCTAGAGCTTATATAAATATTCTCATTTTAATTTTTAAAAAGAATAATTTATTTCATCAAAAAGTGATGGTCTAGAACTGAATTATCCCTCAACAAATGAAATACCACTTGGTGTTGCTATTGATCTTTCGCTCTTTAACCACTAGATCAACAAATAAATATTAGAGCACCTGCTCTAATACCAATTGTTGCCCAGAGTTAGCAATCCAAGAGGGTGGGGGGTGAATTGGATTCTTATAAAATTTTAACCAAATTTACTTCCTAAACAAGTATATGCTTTGATTTTAACCTAAGTGATATGGTGGAGATGTCTATGATATAAGCAGTGGCAGATTTAAGATAGCATATACAAATTAAGAATCTAAATAATGTAAACTAGAAATAAAAATAAAGTAAAAAGAAAATAAAAAGAATAACATAGTACACAAAGATTTATAGTGGTTTGGTGTAATCCGCACCTACGTTCACTTTCCAAGTTTTTCTTAAGATTTCTACTATAATCCATCCTTGATTACAGTGTGTTTATTTTTCTAGGCTCACAAACAAATTCAGTTGGTTTTCACAGGAGCACCAACTAAAACCTTACACCGTTAGTTTTTTGGATTTACTAACAATCCAGTTAATTTTTTGGACTCACCAATCAAAATCTATAATGTCCAATTTCGGACTTGGATGGGCCTAATTCTCAAGTTTCTTTTTTTCCAAAGAAACTTGAAAAAAATAAAAGTATAGTAGATGAATTTCAGCATAATATAAAAAATAGAATGTAACCTATTTTAAAGCCCTTGGAAGAAGCTGTTGATTTTCTCGATTGAAGTTTGGATTTTCTTCAATTTATACTTGAGAGTATGTGAAAGATGTTGAAGAAGATTGCTTTGAAGGCTCGCTGAAATTTATGCACAGCTTTCCCTCTTTTCTCTTTTCTTTAGATTTTTAATGTTCCTCACCCAAACTAAAAGATTCTCTCTTTAAATTTCTTAATCTTACTTTTCAATTAATTCTCCATCTTTAAATATCCTTGAAGATGATTAAAGAGTGAGTTCTAGCCATTGAAAGCTCTAAAATAGCCATTGAAGTGGAGAAATAGCCGTTGAAAGGGTTGTAGAAAAATTTCGTTGAAAGCTGTTGTGCATTTGGAGAGGTCTCAATTTTTTTGGTAGAAGTCTCGATTTCAAAGCGAGAGATCTCAAAAATTTTTGAGATATCTCGGTCTCAGAACACATAAATGAGGTTTCTATTTCTTAAAATGGAGAAGTCTCGAGCTATTTTTGAGATGTCTCAAGCCTATGCTAGGGCAATGTGCAGGCATGCCAAATAGCTTGGAAAAATCTTTAAATTTTTAGAAGAAGTCTCTAAATTTTCTGGAGAAGTCTCTAAATTTTTAGGAGGTCTCCAAAATTTTTGACTTTATTTTTCTTTAATGTTTGACCTTTCAAACTTAAGTTTCTTGGCCCCAAGCTCTTCTAAAATATAATTGTTTCCTTCAATTTTATTTTTTCTTCTTCCAATCTTACTTTCTTCATACCAAGCTATCCAAATGTGTGTGAATTTATTCTTTTAAGTATTTTGGCATGGCATCTTGAGAGAATTTATTCTTGAGATAAATTCTTCATTTTGGATACTTAAAAAATCTTAAATATATTCTTGAAACACATAATTAGATATATAATATACTTAAAGTTTGGCAATCATCAAAATCAATCATGGGGTCAGTACTCATCGATCTCCTTAGTGTAGGTGAGAAGGTTGAGGAGAAGACCAGGGAATTGATTTTGCTAACATTGTTTCTACCTTTATATGAGTCTTTAGTGACTGTGCTTCTAATGGCAAAGAGCACCATCAAGATGGATAAAGTCACTATGGCGATTCTCTAGAATGAGGTTCTCAAGAGGAAGAACTCAGCTTCGAGCTTAGATGGCAATAGCTCAACTTTAGCAGTTTATGGAGAAGCAGATGGCAGCAGATAAAGCAATAAAGGATCATAAGAAGGATGATCCAAATCCAAGAGAAGGGACCCCTATAAGATCGGTGCTACCGATGTGATAAGTTAGGACATCATATCAGAGATTGCCTGTAGCTTAAGGATCAGACGAGGGCTAGTGAAGCAATGACTAGTAGTGAGTCAGAGGATAATGTTCTAGTAATATCTGATGAGGTATTTATTTTTTTTCAATAGTAGATTTTAGATTCTGCATGCACCTATCATGTTTGTTGTAAAGAATAGTTTGACTCTCTAGAAAACAGTGAGGACATTGTTCATTTATCGGATGGATCGAGCTGTACGATCAGAGGCATCGGGATGGTCAGCTGAAGGACACATGGTAGTGCAGTAAGGAGATTTAGAGATCCAATACATATCCAATTTCAGGCAGAATCTTATCTTATTGAGTAGACTGGATTCAAATAACTATAGATGGATAGCTGTGATAGAATCCTGAAGGTCATGCATGGTGATAGGATTATTTTACAGGAGAGTAATTGGATGAGAGGACATTATTATCTAGTAGGGAGCCCAGTGAGAGATGGAGCTTTAGGAGCCAGAGGGAGCTTAATGTGAGGTAGAGTCCTAGGTGAAGGTGAATCGGGCATGAGTTAGAAGACTTGAAAAGATGAGAAGCAGCGTTGTAGAGTAAAATTTTTATTACCATAGGAGACTTTTTTGAGCAGGCCTTTGGTCATAGTGGACATAGCCCATGATGAAAGTGGGATCGAGCAGCCAACTTGACTTCTATGTTTGCCCATCCATGAGATAGCAAACATGCCCTAGGGCATAGAGGCAAGATGGATCATAGGCTCTTAAAGATAAATAAAGATCAAATATCGAGTCGAGATGGAGATTATTAAAAAAACATCTCTAGATTGGTCCATAATAAGTTCAGAATGAGGTCTAGAATGATGAATGAAATCTAACGAGCCTAAGAACAATCCAAACAAAGTCTAGATAGAGAAGATACGTGCGAGAGAGTATCAAAACGAGTGGCACAGCCCATTGGTTGCCAGAGGAGCCCATAGATAGGTGCAGGCCTCGCCCTACAGTGCATGGCAGTGCTGGACTCGCTCAAGCGTGCGAGTGCCCTTGCAGGCATGCATGGGCCATATAGGTGCGGGCTGCACGTGCGTGCATGCAAGCACGTGCAAGCCATACGAGCATGGGCCATGCGGGTGCATGCAAACCCAATGGGCACCCAGGCCTGTCATGCGATCCACACACACGACATGGACTGACGAGCCATTTCTCCTAGTTTCACATGGTCCAATGGACCAGTTGGATATTTTTTATATGGTTTCGCATGGTTTACAAGATTCTTGGTGCACCATATCGCGATCAGACGGCCCATGAGTGAGCCAATCATGATCAGATGGTCCAGAGTGAATCCAAGCTTAATCAAGAGGCTTATTGCATGATCGGATAGCTCTGGTTCGAGCCGATCATGATTGGAAGGTCCAGAATGATTTTTGGATGTGTTTAAGATTGGGTTTCCTACTAAAATACTGTTTTAGAGTTTCTAGAGTTTATATAACTTTAATTGATAAATCGTTTATTGCATCGAAGAGTTGGGGATGTTCTGGAGGTGTTGAGAGGCTTCTTAAGAGATTTCAGAGAGCTTTTATAAGAAATTTGGAGCTTCTTATTGAGAGATTCTTGTATAAAGATTAAGTGGTAAGTTTTTCTTATATTTATCTGATTTTATTTTTCTTATAGTAAAGTTTGCACGTCCCATGGAGATAGGCTTGAGGCCAAATCTATATATATTTTATTCTATTTATTTATAATTCTTTCTTCTTTCTTTTCTTGTGTGGTATCAACATCCTCTTTTCATCATTATTGTGATCTTGGGTGGATGATTTGTATTCCGTAATTGAGAAATTTACCTTAATAGGGTGCAGCCAGGAGCTCGTGGCCAAGGGCTCAGGAAGGTGGCTGGAGGGAGGTGAGCAGGGGCAGCCCGAGGGAGGTGTTCGAGGGCTCGGAGAGGTGGAAGACGGTCGGAGGCTTGTAGTCGGGAGCTCGGGGAGGCAGGAGGTGGCCGGGGTCTTGCAGTTGAAGGCTCAGAGAGGCAGTCAGGTGCTCGGGGATGATAGATCTGACAACATAGTGGGAGAAAATGGAGACTGAAGATGGGGAAGAAAGGAGGATGGCGGGGGGGATCGGAAGCATGCGGTAGGGGATAAAAATGCAAGGGTGGGGGGAAAATGAGGGCGTGGTAGGGTGGGAGAAAATGAGGATGTACAATAGAAAAAAAAATGAGGATGGAAAGGTTATTAGTGACGACAAACTACTATCGCTAATAATTTTTTTCATCGCTAATAATTATATTTTAAAATAAAATTATTAGCGATCATAAAAAATTATTGCTAATAATTATCTTCCATCACTAATAATTATATTTTAAAATAAATTTATTAACGATGGTAAGATACTATCATTAATATTTTTTTTCATTGCTAATAATTATAAATATATATTAAAAGATAAAATTACTTATTAGCAATGAAAAAATACCATCGCTAATAATTTTTTGCCATCACTAATAATTATAAAAATATATCAAAAAAATTAAAATTATTTTTTATTAGAGATGGTAACTTACCATCATTAATAAATTTTTTTATTTCTAATAATCATAAAAATATACTAAAAAATAAAATTATTTTTTTATTTATTAGCAATGGCATTTTGTTGTCTCTAATAATATCCTACCATCACTAATAAAAGTTTTACTTTTTTCATACTTGTAAATTTATGTCTGCTCTCATGGTTGTCTACTTTCTTACATAATATTTTTTTTGGATAGTTCTCCTAGCATATTATGTACATCTAGCTGCTTTTCATGCTTGGTATTTTATAAAGTTTGGTGATCTCTCTGATGGAGGATCAATATCAATTGGTGAATTTAAGGATAGCCCTATTGTGGTGCACCATCTATCGCTGATCAAGGATAATATTAAAAAAATTATGTTTATAAAATCTAATCGAGTATATAGTTTTAAAGTCGAATATATATTCTAGATGCATTTATGGAGTCTAGCTTCTTAGTTACAGATAGGTTTTGATTTTTTTCTCTCCTATAAATCTAGCTACCAAGAATAGTTTATTTTATTCTCTTCTTTTTTTCTCTCTTTCACTACGGCTGTTGCAGCTACTTTCTCCTTCCTATCCTTTGCCACCTCTCCTCTGGTGAGTACTACCTTTCTAGTGAGTACTACTCTCTTAATGAAATCATGTACTAGAGCCACTCAGGCGGTTTCTTTGATGTTAGCTAATACATGACAATTTTAAAGCTAATTTAACTACTTTAAAACTAATTTAACTAAATTTAATTATAAATATTATTAATTTTATTTAAATATTAAATCTAATTTAACTAAATCATATAAATATTAATTTAAATTATTAAAAATTAAAATAATAATTAAACTAAAAAATAAATAAAATTATTTTAGTATTAGCGATGGCTTCATGCCGTTGCTAATAATATATTTTCATCGCTAATAATATTATAACTAAATTAAAAAAATAAAATTATTTTAGTATTAGTGATGGCTTCATGTCATCTTTAATAATAATTTTTCATTGCTAATAATATTAGAATCAAATTAAAAAAAATTACTTTAGTATTAACGATGGCTTCATGTCGTCTCTAATAGTAATTTTTCATGGCTAATAATTTTAGAATCAAATTAAAAAAATAAATTTATTTTATTATTCATGATGATTTCATATCATTTTTAGTAATAATTTTTCATCACTAATAATATTAGAATCAAATTTTAAAAATAAAATTATTTTAGTATTAGCGACAGCTTGTACCATCGCTAAAAGCAAATATGCCATTACTAATAATTTTTTTATTTTTTTATAATGGCTGATTTCTTGGTCGTTATTTATCATCGAAAAAAAGCTTATTAGCAATGGTGAATTTGCCATCGCTAATACTTAAAATTCTTATAGTGAGAAATCTTGGTATCCAACTAATATCCATATCTATATCCATCAAAGAAAAATGGATATGAATATGGATAGTCAACTATCCGATCCATATACGAATATTTGATTTTATTTATTATTCTATTTAATTTTATATAATACTTATTAACTTTTAAGGATAATATAAAATCATGTTAATATACTCTTAGCTTGATTTATCATCCACTTAGTACTATCTTTGATTCTGTAGTTATAAAGTTTAGTCATCTAACTTATATTTGTATTTATATTTATACTTTACTATTCAATTTGTATCTATATCTATTTAAGACAAATATGGTTATAAATTTTTGCATCTAATTAATATCCATATCCATATTTATATTCATCAAACAAAATAAATATAGATATGGATATACTAGTATCCAATTTATATATGGTCAAGTTTCAGCCCGATCATGAACATATTTTTGATAATTGGATTATATAAAATTTATAGTCCATTGCTTAACCACCATAGTCAAGAAATATGCACCTTTTCATCCTTATCATCAAGCTTTGTTCTTCTTGCCTTTGGAATTTTAACATAATCATTGCACCCAAAAACTCTAAAATGAGAGACATTTGGCTTGAAAGAGCTCTAAGCTTATTTCGGTGTCATCAAGTGAACACTTTTTATAGGACATCTATCTAATAAGTAGACAGCATATGCAACTACTTTGATCCAAAGTTCTTTAGATATCTTTTTCCTTTCAACATCCTCTTTGCCATATCCAATATTATCTAGTTCTTTCTTTTAGCAAACCATTAAGTTGAGACATGTAGGATGGAGTCACTTGATGCATAATCCCATGCTCCTTACAATAATCTTCAAAACGATCGGAAGTATACTCTCCACCTCTCTCAGACCTTAGAAATTTCAATTGGTAGCCACTTTGCTTCTTAACAAAAGCTTTAAACTCCTTGTAAGTATCTAATGCACTAGATTTTCTCTTCAAGACATATGCCCAAGTCTTCTTACTTAAGTCATCAATGAAAGTAAGGAAGTACTGATTCCTACCATTTGATACAGGCTTCAAAGGGCCATAAATATTGGTGTACACAAGATCCAATAATGATTTTGATGCTCTTCACCTTATTTTCTTAGTGAATTTTGATTTTGATGCTTGTCAAGAATGCATCCTTCACACATTTCATGTAAATGATCAATGATTGGCAATCCCTCCGCCATGTTCTTTGTATCAAGAGCTTCAAGTCTCTAAAGTTAAGATACCTAAATCTCAAATACGACAACCAAGAATTGTCATGTATAATGAAGCTAAAAATTTGAGTACATATGTTGAATATATAAAGAAAACATTCAATCAGGTGACATTTTTATATGAGTAATAAAATTATGATGACTGTCCCACAAAGTAAGAGAGCGAATTTTCATATTAATACTATAATTTTTCTCCAAAAGTTGACCTAAGCTCAAAAAATTTATATGCAAATTTGGAACATAATAGACATTGAAAATGAAATCAATATTGCCATTCTTGAGCTTGATAAGAATATTATCTCTGGCTTGTACCACAATTTTGAAATTGTCACCAAAAGTAACATAGACTTGCATACTTTCATCTAAGTCAACAAACATTTTTTTTCCCATCATGTAGTTCTTACATTGGTACCAAGAAACCATGCATTGTTTTCATTCTCCTCATTCCCATTATATGCCAACAACAAAGTGGAAGTTATGCCATCATTGCTCTCTTTCTCAATGATATTATTTTGCTCTTTGACTTCATTACCTTATTGTGTCCAACATTCATTGCTATAGTGTCCATATTTGTGACAATTGAAAAATTGCACATTTCTCTTGTCAAAGCCTTATTGATTGGAATGAAAATTGAGATTGCCTCTTAACCTTCTTTTTGGAGGGAACAAAAATTAGCCTCTTCCATCATACCTTGACCTTGTTGAGTACTAGCAACATGGCATTTTTCCTTGATATCTCATAAAGAAATCTTGGATTGGAGAGCTTATTTTAAAGAGCTAGAGGACTTCTTACTCAATCTATGCTCATAAACTCATACCATTCTTATTAAATGATCAATTGTCATGGAGGTTAAGTTTTTAGCTTTTTCAATGACAAATATTATCAATCTCCTTGCTATTTCTTTTCATTTCATTCACAATTGACAACACTTTTGAAAAGTAATCGGAAATGGACTCCAACTCATTTATGCTCAACTCGCCAAATATTTTCTTCCCAAAATTTGGAGCCTCATTTTCATAGCTTTGTTAACACCCCAACTTTCAGTAACTCCTTCATAGTTTTGGCTTTAGAAATTTTTTTAAGATTAGATTCATCAATCATTGGTAGAGGGCAAATAAAGCTTTTGTATCTCTTTCCTTTGACTCTTTGAGAACATTTCTTTGATCTTCAGTGAGCCTCTCTTCTTCTTATGGTGAGCTAGATTCTTTAATCCTCTTTTCAACTATCTCTTATAAATCTTAAGATTACTACAAAATCTTGATATGGACACTCCAATGATCATAGTTCCCCTTAGTTAATTTAGGAAGTTGAATGAGAAGCATATTACTATTCATTTTAGTTTAAGATTGCACCAATATCAAGCTCCAACTCAATGCTCTAAAAAACCTTAGTTGCAAACCCTAGATACAAGTAAAATACAAGAAACCTACCAAATTACTAAACCAAGCTCTGATATCAAATTTACTGGAGCTAAAATATAGATGCCAATAATATGCAAATGGCACTAAATAAACAATGGAAGATAAAGTTAAACAATAGGACACAAGATAGGCTTAAATCCACTTCAAAAACTTTTCATTTCAACCACGAGAAATCTAAAAATATACTTAAAAATGTCCATAAAATCATCAACTAGGATTTTTTTTTTTTTTTTTTTTTTTTTTTTGTGTGTGTGTGCATGGATGCATGTGTGGTAATCTTCCACCTTTTCCCATAAAACAAATTTGCACTTGGGGCTTCTCCTACCAAGCTTTAACCACACCCTTCTTACTTTCAAAAGAAATTCAAAAGACACCCTCTTCTCTATTACAACCCATGACCTGATTTTTCTCTTCTCTTTTATATTAAGTGGGAACCAATTAAAGGACTATTAAGTATACTATGAAACCAAAAAATTATATGAAATGCCATCAAACAAAACACAAAAAAGAACCCATTAAATTGTGTTCACATTTCCGACATCTTCTCCATTTCCAAAAACTTCTCAAACCCAAACCCTCTTCCCCTTCATCCTTGAGATTCCTATTCTACAAGAAGCATGAGACCTTCTTCTCCAATGACCTTTCTCTTTTATTGCCATTCTCACCTCCAGCTTGGCCCTAGAAACAGCTATAGCAATAAAGGAGGAGGTAGCAAAGAACTCGGGTGAAGTTTGGAGGTGGTTCATTGTACCGAATGTCTTGTACATGCACCATTGAGGACATTAGAAAGCTCTTCAAGAAGTATGGAACTATGATCGATGTCAAAGTATCGACTCATTTCTCTTCAGAGTTTGAGGGAGAAAAAGAAGGAATCTTGGAGTATTTCTTGGCTGCCATCTCAATTTTGGGGTTCTAATGCTAATGCTATGCTTGGTTTCTATTGTATTTTTTGATTATTTTGGTGTTTTTCTTTGTTTCATGGACTAAGAATTATATTTTTCTATTAGCTCTATCCTGATGCATTGAAAAATTAGAATATTTTTGATATTTGAAATTACTACTTTGGTATTTGGTTGTGTGATGGAATCTTAGGATAATCATTAAATCATGGATTTGAAAACTACTACTCAAAATAAAATTTTCAAGTTCATGTTTTTCCTCCCCATGTTTTTAAATATTTTTATTTTTGAACTCTCACTTAACAATTATTAACAATGAAACTTCATACATTAGAAGGGCTTTATCCATAATCTTAAAGGTAGCAAAGGGTTGAGTCAAGTGAGGTTCAGATTGGGTCAAATTGGGACAACAATATATAAAACCTTGACCCATCCACTACTCAGTCTAATATTAGGTCAAAGCTTATGTATCCACCAATAGGAAGTTTTGTGTTATCTACTTGATTCTAATCTAATCTATTTTATGAGACTTAATTCCTAACAGACCTAAAGTAATCTATTAAATCCAAACTATGCATGTTCTAAAATAATCAAACAATCAATATTTAGAATATGAGTGTGAAAAAAATGGCCAAACTACAAACCCAATCTAAACCAGTCTCTTTGGTTTAGTTTGTATTGGTCTTTTCAAAATTTAGTTTGGTGTCGATTTGAGAAAGGGCTGAACTAAAAGAAATTAGATTTTGTATTTGTTTGAGTTTTCACAAAGTCGATGCAAATCAATTCGATCCGACTTGATCCATTTCTATATATATAAATATATATTTAAACTCATCCCACCCAACCTGACCTAACTTACACTTGTGTGTACATTGTGTGTATTTCAATTTTTAAATTTTTCTTATATCTTCCCTTATAGAATGAAAATTTTATGTTTAAACATGGCCCAATCTATTTAGCTTAATCCATTAAACATCAACTCAATAAATTGGATTGAATCTTATTTTTTGGATTGGTTTCTATTAGTTTTTATAGATGGTCAGTTCGATTTCGATTATGGTTTTAGAAAACTGGTTTAAATTAGTTCAATTTCATGTTGATCTCCAAATCGATCTTATTCGACCCGTACACACTCTTAATTAAGAAAAAGAGTTAATTACAATTTATCCATCTAAGGTTAGGCTTGATTTCACTAAGCCTTCTATAATTTGAAAAGTAGCACTTAACCTATTTAAGGTTAGATCCGTCCGACTCAGTCTTGTTTCATTATCCATCTACATTGTAAAATAGATTTAAAAGTTTTTTCACCATGATTTTGTTGACCTATTTTTCCTTAAATCACTCGATCGAATGTCTAGTGCCCAAATCAAAGCTTTTTCCACCACATTGAAAGCATATTGTTGTTATTTTATTCAAGCAATAACAATAGTGGACAGATTTCTTGCTATTATGAGAAACGATACATGATTAGAACATTATGGATGGTGAAAAATTTTGGAAGATGGTTCTATGATTGCTTTAAATATGATGCAAGTTCTTCACATTTTTATTGATTTCCATATTTTACTAGATAGATGAGAGAATTAATATAATTTTTTTGGTTAATTACTTTGTAGATTGATGAGTAGTGCTGGTACTTTGAGTACTTGATCCTCATACATATAGATGTAGGACTAAATTTGCTTCTAAAATTTTAGACAAATTTTCAAAGCTCTAGCAAGTGACAGATGTTGTGAAAGAAAAGGTAGAAATTGCTTGTATGAAGAAGATGCTTGCTCTAGAAAGGAAGGTAATAGCTCGAGAAAGAGAGAAGTTATATGAGTATGCATTAATTGGATCTTAAGTATTTGTTATTGTTGGTGGCACTCTACTGCCTGGAGGAATTGAGGCTACTAGAGAGCAGCTATGTTTGCTTTAGCTTTTTTTTTTCTTTGAATAGTTTTCTAGTTTTTCTAGTTTTAAATGGCATATTCAACTATGCACACAGATATTTCAGGTTAATAAATTTTTATTTGATTCACTTTGCTGGTTGTGTGATGGTTAATGATATTTGGTTTACATTTAAAGGCTGCTATGTGATACGGCGTTTAAGGTCTTTCCAACTATTGTGAGGTAGGTCATCCCAAAAGATGCCATGGAAGTAGTTGGCCATTTCTTTTATAATGGTCATCACTAAAGATGCGACGAAGCATTGCACTCTATCCTATTTATGCCATCTTTGTAGGGATACGATGATAGTGTAGAAAAGCCTCCACCTATTTCCAATGGATGGCTGCACGATATTATAAATCCCCCAGAACTGTAAGTGATTTCCATGCATTGTAGGATATGGAGAACATAGATAATTTGGGAGAATTTGTTATTGAAGATAAGTTAGAAAACTTTAAAATTTTTGCCAACTTAAGATGTTCATTTGCACCACTATTGGGAACTCCATAGTGCTGGAGTGGTCCATGTTTATCCTGCAAGAGAAGAGGGTTATCTTCCTATGTATTTTAAGTTGCGCAAGCACTGACACACCTTGGACTATTAGAGTTTGATTGACATTCGACTAAGCTAGATGATGATATCTACTTAGTTTTCTATCTTGAATCACTCTAATACAGGCCATTCGACTATGGCACTATTTATCATGAATTTTTCATTTTCTTTGTTCGACCTTGGTCCTACAGAGATGGAGCCAGTCCTCATTATTTGTAGGTTTGTGTGTTGCTGCATCTGCACGATATGCCAACTCATGCTTGGGACATTAAATTGATTAGGAAGATTAGTTCTTGTTTTGCCTAACTTGATCAAGTTAGCCCTAGAATATAGAGAGAAAGAGATCTTAGTATCTTCCAAGATGTAGTCTTCTGTGAAAATCTAAACGATATCCCTTACTCTATAAATATATAGACGCAATATACATAATTCATTTTCTATTCATAATGCTGAAGCCAACTGTCTAACACCTTCTATCATTTGTTTGAGGATGGATTTTGAGCTAGATTAAACTTCCCACACCCCAGCGTAATAAGCAGGAACTGCCATCTCAAACTCATTATCATAATACTAAAGTGATACATACAATTTCAAATGATACATACTCAAAATTTGAAGCATTACATACAATTTCATATATAATCACAGTAGTAGGTACCATAATCTAGAAATTCTTGAACTTATGTTCGAATCATTTGGCACAATATGTTTCATTTGGTACAATATAATCACAATAGTACATGATGTGTTGCAATTCATTCTTCTTGAAATTGTATTAGAACCATTTGGCATAATGCATTTCCTTTCACTGATACATAGTCTATCATTCTATAACACATTGATTGAACCTTTTCATTAATACATGGCCTATCATTCCATAACACATTAAGTGAACCCTTTCACCGATACATAAAAAAATATTTATACTATTGACAGTGCATACAGATTAATACAATTTGCAAAATTATTAAGCAATTTTGTAAATTTGATATCATTTCATCATAGATTTAAAACTTTCACATCGTAAACTTCATATTTCAAATAAGTGATACATTTCAATCTTAAATGAGTTTATCACAAAGTCATGAAATGAATCAAGTTTCATAACCAACACTTCCTATGTTACATTTCAATGAAGTTTCATGCAACAAATAAATCAAGTTTCACCCATTCTTCGTTTCAAAAGACAATACATTCAAAATTACATTTTATAAACTCACTATATTTTCTTCCCTTTCCTATCAAGTGGTGCAAACTTTGACGGTTTATCTGTTGCACTAGCTGAATTAGTGGTTGATGCTTTTCCTGACTACTTCCTAAAACTTCTATACCTAAACCTCTTCCCCTTCTTGAAGCTTCTCTACTCACATAAGTGCCTGCTCCTCTCCCTAAACTTGTGCCACATATGATATGGACCAAACTGCTATTCCATATACCCTTGGAGGCTATAACATTAATCATAGTCTTGGTTAGGATATTATTTTTGATTAAATTAATATTGTGTAATCATTATTAAAGAGACAACCATGATTATACCTTAAAAGGTGTTGTAGCTTTGCCTCTGCTAGGTTGTGAGGTGCTTGTTGATTGATAGGGATTAGGGTCCTCTACACTGGATACACCTTGTATTTGCAAAATGATAATATAATATAAGTGAGCTTGTACCTACACGATATAATATTATAAGTGAACTTATACTTAACGTAATATAAGTGTATCCAACTATTATAATCAAAATTTGGGGTGTCTTACATTCTTTTCTTTTTGTATCCTCATCCTTCTTTGCGTAGTTTCTCTAGTCATACTTGCTTTACACCCTCTTGAGTTGTATACCTTTTAATGGTTCTTTCTATATTTTACACTCTTATTCATTTTCGATATCCTATGAGAATTTCTTGGCTCCTTTAGATCTCTTTTTCTTAATTTTTTTGGGTCTCTCAGTAGGAATATATATAACTAGAGAGATAGGAGTAAGCAATCCAATTTCAATCCACTCATCTTGGCTTGACATTGAATGCATTATCTCTGATACTTGGCCAAATAAACATCTTTGGTGTAATATGAATGGATAAAGTCCTCTAACTACTATAAAATTTTGATAATTGCTACCACACCATGCTTACAAGGAATTCTAATGAGGTCTTAAATCTAGTAGGAGCAAGATCTTGGAGTCAAATTAACTACATATTTTTCATATCCATTATCAATCTCATAATTTAATCTACCTACAGGTGTGGCATAGAAGTTTCTAGATTCTAGTTTTAGGATCTTTAGTTTGTCCTATATGATTGAAAAAATAGGTCCACCTTATCTCTCCATACCTAGTTTTTGATGTTGAATCTCTTCATAGCTAAATTCTGATATACTCCAACATTAAAAGTATAGGCGAGTCTTTAGCCTCCAAGATCATGACATTGAATGATTCATTGAGGTTGTTGAGTAGGCAAACATTTTCTCGGCCCTATTACTGAAGAAAGTCTTAGACCATTGGTGTTGCTCCAAGAATTGATTTTGATGATTATAATGCATTTTAGGAGATTACTAATAAATTTAACTTGAAAAAAGATATTTTGTATTTCAGGGGCAAAATCATAATTTTATCAAGTTTTGATTTGAGAGCCTCAAGAATAAGTATAGAAGATTTTTGATCTTTTGGAGGCAATCCCATAATTTTTGAACGCATATTTTGAAAGAAAATCAAGTTTGAAGCAAAAGGATCGACCCTTAGGTCTACCCCTGCTGAAACGAGCTGTTTGGCATGCTGTCTCTGTGCCAAGGATCGATTTCAGGATCGATCTCTACTGTTCTGAAGGTCAACAATATAGAGCAATCAATTTTCTAGACTCTGTCTTAGAGGTCGACCTCAAAGTCGATCCCTATGCTAGAGGTCGACCCATGAGTCGATCCCTGTGATGGAAATCTTCTGCAACAGATAGTTTTATCCCATTTTGGCACTTTTTAATACTTTCTTTAAGGTCTCCAATGGCTACAAATCTTGTCTAAGGTTTGTCTCTTCCATCCATTGAAGATTTAAAAGACTATAAAAAAGAAAAAAAATATAAGAGATTGATAAATTCAATTCAGTCCTAAGCAAAAGTCATCTTCAAGCAAAGAAGGTTTCGTTTCAAGTTCACCAACCTCTCAAGAGCTCATTCAAGTCTCCAACAACTTTGAGAAAAATTAGAAAAACTTTCTCCATTATTGTGAAAAGCATTCTTAAGGTTTTATTTGCTCATTAAAAGAGCTAAACTTATATTTGATTATGATTAACTCTTATAATCTACTTTATTATTTTGCTTCAAGTTTTGGGAGGTTCCAAAACTTGAGAGGATTGATTTGAGCCTTAAATCAGAGTGTATTGGGTTGGCTTATATCCAAAAAATAAATATACTAGCTTGGAATAGCTAGAGTTGGAGGTACCGATATTGTATTCTAGTTGAATACGTTAAGTAGTTTTGAATTCTCAAGTAGAAGCTTGGAGAGTGGATGTAGATGCAAGAAAAGTACTGAATCACTATAAATCTTTATTGTTTATGGTGTGCTTGCTGTCTTTCTTTTCTTAGTTTATTAAATTTTTGCTTTCTAATTTTTTATATATTTATCTAATCTAAATTACTTCACACACACTACTTGTATATCATCATTCAATCTTGACAACTTTAAATTAGCATTAAAATTTTAAAAATCTAATTCATCTCTCTTCCTCTTGGGTTGCATAGTTGGACAACAAGTGATATCAGAGCCCAATGCTCTAGTTCTACTTTGATTTAACCATCAAAGAGTCAAAGATCTATGGCAATTCAAGTTAGTATTTCTCTAGTTGAGGGGTAGTCCACAAACCGATCTTTATTTTTTAATTGATCAAACTATACCTATTGAAAAGCTCGAATGAGAATATTCATACAAGCATTTGACTATGATATGTGGAGTATCATAGTTAATGGATTACACATATCCACTAAGATAATTGATGGTGTGGAATCAACCAAATCTGAAAAGAAATGAGATGAGATTGATAAGAAAATGGCTCAACTCAATGCAAGAGTCATGAATGTTTTATATTGTGCTTTAGATGCTAATAAATTTAATCGTATTTCAATATGCATATCGGCTAAAAAAATATAGGATAGGTTAGAAGTAACTCATGAAGACACTAATCAAGTTAAGGAGTCAAAAATTAATATACTTATGCATAAATATAAATTTTTTAAAATAAAATATGATGAGTCAATAATTAAAATATTTACTAGATTTATAGATACTATAAATGATCTTAAAAGTTTTGGCAAGTCTTATTCTAACAGTGACCTTATGAGAAAGATTCTTAGGTCTTTGCCAAGGACATGGAAGGCTAAAGTGACCGCAATCCAAGAAGCCAAAGATCTAAATATTTTATTCTTGGAGGAGCTTCTAGGATCACTAATAATGTATGAGCTAAGCATGAAACAACATCAAGAAGAAGATGTCAAGAAAAGAAGATAATAGTCCTTAAATCTACCACTCAATAAGATGAGAAATCCGATAAAATAAAAGATGAAGAATAAGATGAAGAAATAGCCCTCATCACAAGAAAGTTCAAAAAATTTTTGAAGAAAAAATAAGGGATGAGGAAGAGGCCATCTATCAAAGGGAAGCATAGCGAGAAAAAGGATAGGGAGCATCCCCTTATTTGCTATGAATGTAAGAAGCTGGGATACTTTAGGTTTGAAAGTTCTCAACTTAAAAACGTTCCTAAAAAATACAAGAAAAAGACTATGGTGGCGACATGGAGTGACAATGATGACTTAAGTTTCGAAGAGAAAGAAGTTCATGAACAAGCCAACCTGTGCCTTATGGCACATGAAAATGAGGTAAATATTGAAATCTCAAATAAATTTATATTCAAAGAACTTTAAGAAGCCTTCTATGATTTGGTAGATGATTTAAAAAAATTAAAAACTTAAAATAAAGATCTAAAATTTAAGAATCAAGTCTTGCTAAAAGAAAATAAAATTATCCTAAGTGAAAAACTAGTCTTAACTTAAAAGAACCTAAATTTGAAAAATAAAATCGACAAGCTAAAATCGATAGTTGAAAAATTTACTTTAAGTTTAAATAAATTTTGTATAATTCTTAAAAATTAAAAAATTATTTATGATAAGGTCGGTCTAGGCTATAACCCCCTAAGAAAATAAAAATTTTTGAAAAATATTTTTGTAGATTCACAAAGCAATAAATTTTTAAATGTTACTTGCTTTAAATATAGCAAACTAGGACACAAATCTTATACATATTTCTCTAATAATTTAAATAAAAAAAATATGAGTTTCAAAAGGAATCATTGTTACTAACCTTAAAAGATCCAAGAAAACTTAGGTACCTAGAGTAAGAACTTGATTTTGCATATAGGTGTGTCTTGCATCCAAAGAAAAAACTTGAAGATGGTATCTTGATGGTGGATGCTCAAGACACATGATCAGTGATGAGTCTCAATTCATCATGCTTGATGCTAAAAATGGAGGAATGGTCATCTTTGAAAATAATGGCAAAGAAAAGATTATCGGTATAGGTAACATTGGTATTACTTCCTCTAAGTATATTGAAAATATTTTATTAGTAGATGATTTGAAACATAATCTCTTAAGTATTAGTTAACTTTGTGACAAGGGTTACAAAGTTATTTTTGAATTTTCATTATGCATTGTAACTAGTCCTAATGATGATGGCATTAAATTTATTGGACATAGACTTGGTAATGTTTATATGGTAGATTTGAATAATCTTTTTATGATAAATATGCAATGTCTACTAGCTATGAATGCCAAAATTAATAAGACTAGTTGGCTTTGGCACTGTAGGCTTGCACACATTAGTATGCATTCACTTTCAAAGCTTATCAAAAAGAAATTAATTATCGATTTATCAAAATTAAACTTTGAAAAAGATAAAATTTATGATGCATGCCAACTAGGTAAACAAACTAGAGTTTCATTCAAATCTAAGAACATTATTTTAATTTCTAGGCCATTGGAACTATTGCACATGGATTTGTTTGGTCCTACAAGAATAACAAGCTTAGGTGGAAAATATTATGATTTTATAATTATCGATGACTACTCACGTTTTACACGAATTTTTTTTTGGCACACAAAGATGAAACTTTTCATGTTTTCTCAAAGTTTTACTAAAAAATTATAAATAAAAAAGAGTTTTTAATTCAAAGCATTCAAAGTGATTATGAAATCAAATTTGAAAACCAAGACTTTAAAAAATTTTATGATAAAAAAAATAAGCCATAATTTTTCAGCACCTAAGACACCCCAACAAAATGGAATGGTAGAAAGAAAAAATAGGACTCTAGAAGAAATGGCCCGTACCATGCTATGTAAAAGCAACCACCTAAGATATTTTTGGGCAGAAGCAATTAACACGACATGTTACATCTTAAATCGTATCCTAATCAGACCAATTTTAAAGAAAATATCTTATGAGCTTTAGAAAGGAAAAAATCTAACATTGTATATTTTCATGTTTTTAATTATCGATGTTTTGTTTTGAATAATGATAAAGAAAAGCTAAAAAAATTTGATGCAAAATCTGATGAAGCTATTTTTCTTGGTTACTTCTCTTCTAGTAAAGCTTTTAAAATATTTAACAAAAGAATCTTACTAGTAGAGGAGTCAATACATATTTTTTATGAGACTAATGATCTTCCATCAAAGAAGAGTGAGGATATTGATAATGTAGATCCTCTTATAGAAGGGATGAAGGAGATCATCCTAAAGAATTCAACAATTCAAAATAAAAAGGATCATGAAGATAACCAAGAAAATGAGGATGAAGGACAACAAGAACAACCTCAAGATACAAATGATCTTTCAAAAGAATAGAGGTATATTCACAATCATCCCAAAGAATTAATTATTGGTGATCCTACACATGGGGTAAGAACTTGCTCTTCACTTAGAGATGCATACAATCATTATGTATTTATTTCTTATTTTGAACCTAAAACCATAGATGAAGCTGAAAAGGATTATAATTGGATAAATGCAATACAAGAAGAACTTAATCAATTCGAAAGAAATAATGTATGAACCTTAGTATCAAGACCTAAAAATCATCCAATAATTGACATAAAATGGGTATATAGAAATAAATTGAATGAAAATAAAAATATAATTAGAAATAAAATAAGATTAGTTGCAAAGGATTATAATCAAGAAGAGAAAATTGATTTTGATAAGACCTTTGCACTTGTTGCTTGACTAGAAGCAATTAGAGTTTTACTCGCTTATCCATGCTTTATGAATTTTAAGTTATTTTAAATGGATGTTAAAAGTATTTTTATAAATAAATATATTATCGAAGAAATTTATATAGAACAACATCTCAATTTTGAAAATCATACTTTTTCAAATCATATTTTTAAATTAAATAAAGCATTATATGGTTTAAAATAAGCACCTAGGGCTTGTTATGAAAGACTAAGTAAATTTTTACTTAATAATGAATTTTTAAGAGAAAATGTAGATACAACTCTTTTCATTAAAAGAGATCATGATGACATCTTAGTAATACAAATATATGTTGATAACATTATATTTGGGTCTACTAATAAAACTTTATATCAAGATTTTGCTAAGCTCATATAAGAGAAGTTCGAGATGAGCATGATGGATGAACTAACAATCTTCCTCGAATTTCAAATCAAATAAACAAAGAAAAAAATCTCCATCTCCTAAAGCAAGTACACAAGAGAGCTACTTAAAAGATTAAGGATGGAGAGTTCCAAAGCCATTGGTACACCCATGAGTCCATCATGTAAGCTTGATAAGAATGAAGGAGGTAAAAGTATTGATACAAAGATTTATAGAGGCATGATAGATTCGTTATTGTATTTAACTACTAGTAGACCAGATATCATGTTTAGTATTTATTTATATGCACGATTTTAATCTAATCCAAAAGAATCACATTTAAATGCTGTTAAAAGAATACTTAAATACCTAAAAAAAACTCAATCCATAGGTTTATGGTACTCTAAGAATTCATCAATTAATTTAATTAGATATTTAGATATAAACTTTGCTGGATGTAGATTAGACAGAAAAAGCACTAGTGAAACTTGCCAATTTTTAGGAGTTAATTTAATCTCTTGATTTAGTAAGAAGCAAAATTTGGTAGCATTGTCTATGGCCGAGGTCGAATATATTACAATCGAAAGTTGCTGTGTACAAATCTTATAGATTAAGTAACAACTTGAGGATTTTGGCATTAAACTAAACAAAACTCCCATAAGATGTGATAATACTAGTACCATAAATCTAACTAAGAATTTGATCCAATACTCTAGATCAAAATACATTGAAATAAAACATCATTTCATAAAAGCACATGTTCAAAATAATGACATAATTCTTGATTATATTTGTATTGAAAAATAATTGGCTGATATTTTTACTAAGGCCTTGAGTAAAGATAAATTTTATGAAATTAGAAAAGAATTAGAAATTCTAGATCCTTTTGCTTAAATATTCTTTTTTTATCCCAATTTATCCTCTACTAATATTTTTGGATCAATCCCTGAGACTTAATTTCATTGCTTTAAGTTAAAAATTATCCATCCTTTTTATCTTTTTCTTGATTATAAGAAAAAAAATTATTTTTGAACTTAATAAGAAAAATCATGGATAAATAATTATACTTTACTTATCTCATGGATTTATTTGAGCATTTTAATGATTTTGATCATATTATTATTCTTTTTAAAAATTAATTATTATTAAAAAATTATTTTTAATCTTAAAAGAAGATTATTAATGAATATTCATGCTTATTTAGATTGATTAATTTTGAAAAATGAATTTAAGAAAAATACTCTTTTTAAGTCTTTTGATATTGATGTCAAGCAAAATATTTCAAAGAAGTTATTAAAATCAAATATTCAAAGAGGACTTTAGTTTTTAATCAATTGATATCAGACAGCTTAACATTTATCTTATATTTTATTGATCTTAATATATATATAATAATAATAAAAAAGAAGAGATGATCCCTAAAAAATTGAATATATCTTATAATTTGCTTTGAATGATCTATTTAAAATATTCCATCTCTCTTGAATCTTTGAAGTTCAAAATAATTTTGTTTAATATATTTATTTTATTCAAAAAGAGGAAGATGTATTTTTAACCCATATTGTTCATAAATAGAATTTTTTTTAAAAGAAAGATATTCATTCTAAATTTATTGTACTCTTTCAAAATGGGAAAGAAAAGCTAAAAGATAAATTTATCCAACAATAATTATGAAAAAGAGGGGGAGAAAATATTATGTGATGAATTTTCTGGTATTTACTCTTAAAAAATAAGAAAAAAAAAGTTTGTTAAATATTATCTAATTAGCCTTGACTGAATATTCTAATTAATTTGAGTTAAGGATAATGAACTTTGATTATTTTATGATCTTTTTAACTTAAGCCTTCATGTAATTATTCAATTTAAATTCAATTGATTTGATTGCCAAATTATTTTTGATAACTAATTAGAGTTAAAACTAATTTAAAATATATTTTTACTTCAAATAAATTAATTTTGATACATACTTCTAATTTTAAAACTTATTTAAAAATATGAATATAATATAAATTTTTTAATGTGCCTTTAGAAATCTTTGTAAAATCATTTTTGCTCTGATACTATCTTTATTTTGCTTGATACATTTCTGATATATATCTTTTTTGAGCTTAATTGATTGAAATTTTATTTAAAAAAAGAAAAAAATAAATAATGAATTAGATGTTGTGCTTGATTTCACTATTCAAATTTTTGAAAATCTCTAATCCTCTTAAAGCTTAAAAGTATACATACTTGAAAATCTATTCAAAGAATCATATTCATTCAAAAAGGGGGAGAGCCTTTGATATTTGAGTTTAAGCTTTTTTTTTTGTAAAGAAAAAAATTTTAAATGATAAGCTTTTAAAGAAGAGCTGATTCATCCAATTTGATTCAATTTTTTAAATTTTTTATTTAATTTTTTGAATTTGATACATCTGTCATTTGATACACTCTATCACATCTCTGATTTTTTATTTGATTCAGATGCTTCCAGCCATGATCTCTACTAGATCTAGTTTAGTCATCTTTATATTAGGTTATGATCTAGTATCTCTTAGTTGTTTCTATGAGTTGTTGATCAAGTCATGGTTGGTTATATTTTTTTTTTTTAGATCTAACTTATAGCATTGATACTATTGACTGCTTGGGTCATGGATAGTTGTATCCATGAATTTTGTATGTTTTGATGGCCTAACTCTCATAAATGCTTTTGATACTTTTAGCACTTATATGTTTTGATGACTTGGCATTATATTTTATTTTGTATAGAATGATATCATTTGAATGTAAATATGTGTATATAAATATGATGATGTCATTTGAATGATGTGAAATATAACCTCTATGAATTAGCTAAAATTCTATTATGATATGCTATACATACTGTATTATATATAAGCTAATTGAAAGTTTTGTTATAAACTCTTATTTTAACATAAAAACATATGAAATAATTTAAGAAGGAGACTTTTTCTTTTTGAATTTTAAAATTTCTTAAGATCTTACTTGATGATGTCAAAAGAGGGAGTAGAGTAAATAAAATTGGGCTATAAGCAAAATTGAAGTAAAATTAACAAAAAAAATAAATAAGTCAAATTCTTTTGCAAATAATTCAAATATCTAACCATAAGTAATCTTTAAACTGCTTTATATATAATATTTATCAAATAACTGAATATGATATTCTAGTAAGTGATGTAGGCTTCTACATGCTTTATTTTTGCTTATGCTCAAATATTTTATCATCATCAAAAAGAAAAAGATTGTTGCTCCAAGAATTGATTTTGATGATTACAAAATATTTGAGGAGATTACTAATGAATTTGGCTTAAATTTTTTATTTTATTTTAGAGATAAAATTATAATTTTATCAAGTTTTGATTTGAGAGCCTCAAGAGTAAGTATAGAAGATTTCTGATCCTTTGGAGATAGTTTCATAATTTTTGAACGCATATTTTGAGAGAAAATCAAGTTTGAAGCAAAAGGATCGACCCCTAGGTCTACTCCTGCTGAAACAGGCTGTTTGGCACGTTGTCTCTATGCCAAGGATCGACTCCAGGGTCGATCTTTGCTATTCTGAAGGCTAAAAATATAGAACAATTGATTTTCTAGACTCTGTCTCAAAGGTCGACCTATGAGTCAATCCCTGTGATGAAAATCTTCTGCAATGGCTAGTTTTATCCCATTTTGGCAGCTTTTAATTCTGTCTTTAAAGTCTCCAATGGCTACAAATCTTGCCCAAGATTTTCTCCTCCATCCATTGAAGATTTAGAAGGCTATAAAAAGGAAAAAAATACAAGAGATTGATAAATTCAATTCAGCCCTAAGCAAAAGTCATTTTTAAGCAAAGAAGCTTTCATTTTAAATTTACCAACCTCTCACTAGCTCATTCAAATCTCCAATAATCTTGAAAAAAATCAGAAAGGCTTCCTCCATTATTGTGAAAAGCATTCTTAAGATTTTATTTCCTCATTAAGGGAGCTAAACTTGTATTTGATTGTCATTAACTCTTATATACCGACGCTATATTCTGGTTGAATATATTTAATGATTTTGAATTTTCAAATAGGAGCTTGGGGAGTGGATGTAGGTGCAAGAAAAGTACCAAACCACTATAAATCTTTATTATTTATGGTATGCTTGCTGTCTTTTCTTATTAGTTTATTAAATTCTTGCTTTCTAATCTTTTATATATTTATCTAATCTAAATTATTTCATAAATACTACTTGCATATCATCATTCAATCTTGACAACTTTAAATTAGCATTAAAATTTTAAAAACCCAATTCACCTCTCCCCCTCTTGGGTTGCATAGTTGGGCAACAATTGGGATGGAGGGATCTTCTTAAGACACCCCCAAGCTTTTTCATAATTGTTCGAATATATGCCATTCTCCTTTCAAACTCTCATGGGATGGTTGCATTGACTGCTTTCCATATTGCATCTTTCAACTCCTTCCTCTTGAAAGATATCATGAAATTTCTATATATATGTCTCATGCAGTACATGTGCTCCATCCAAGAAAATAGATCCTTAAATACAGAGACCAAACCCTAAAATGAAAACACTTTTACATATAAGTAAAATAAAAAAATAAAATAGAATATAGGAAAGACAAGAAGCAAGGAACATGTACCTTCTGCCTATTTGAAATAAATATTAGACTAATGTCATCAGGCTTGCCTGTGTCCTCTCCAAAGATTCGAAGAAATCAACTCTATAAGTTTTTATTTTCTTGCTCCATAATAACTATTACCAAAGGAAAAACATTATCATTCGCATCTCTTCCTATAGTTGAGAGCAGTTGTCCTCCAAATATTGCCCTAAGAAAGCATCCATGTGGACTTATTATAGGTTTGCATCTAGACAAAATGCCCATCTTTTGGGTATGATATTTGATGTACATTTTCTTAAAAATAAGTTGTTGACCCTTATCAAAAGCTTTACAATGCAAAATGATGTGACTTCCAACATTTGTCTTCCTAATTTTTTCTACATAATCTCTCGGCTTCTTATATAACCTTTCATCTCCTTCAATAATTTCTCTAGCTTTTCTTTTAGCTCTATACATTGGCTCCTACTGACATCCATAGTAATGTCTTTGTTAACATGAGTCTATACAACCAAAACTTCCCATTTAGTATTTACCGTAAACTAATCCAAGTATTTTTTAGCCAGGTAACAAGATATTATATGTAGTAGTTGGAAAATGTCCTCCCACAAACACAAGTTTGGTAGAATGTTTTAATCTAAAATGTAAGTTTATTTCTAATCTTAGAAGCATAAATCTATTATCTATACTAATTTTTACATATAGATGATATCTTATAACCTTCATTTAACTTAATTCGATGGATCTCCTTAATATGAACTCACTCAATGCAACTCTAAAAATTGTGGCATTTGTAAACTTCATCCCCCACTGTAATTCTTAATTTTGTATGTCCACTTCTTCACTAAATTCTAGATCATACTCTTCATCCCCTTTGGAAAATTCATGCACACTTACTAACTCCTTATTGTATAAAAGCTCCTCAGCAAAGTCAGCTAAGGAGATGTTAAAAAAATCACTTTTGTAGGTGGCGCTGCAACATTAAAATGATTAGGAGGAGTTTTGATGATCCTCATGAGTAGGGCTAGAAGTCCTAGTATTGAAGATGTTAGGACCTTCAAGATCCTCATTCAATCGACTTGGTTGTCATGTCTACTATTATTTTAATCATCTTCACTTGTTGCCCTAGCGAAAGCTTCATCATCATCACTCTGCCCATCCCTATTATAACCCCCCTTATCCATCTTCTTATTATTAGCCCCAACTTATTGTTCATATCTATCATCGGTCCTATCATCTACCACTGTAGCACATCAGCCCTATCATCATGTAATTCATCAACCCCCTTATCAACAGCTAAGTACATAAAGTTAACAATACCCTATGTGTCCACACCTTCATCTTGAGTCTCTTGGGTCTTGAGCTCATTCTTCTAGATAGCTGTGGAGTCATCTCTCATATTCAATGGCAACATATCAGTCTCTATATAAATAATAATGAAAAATACTTTCCACTTCAAATATAACTCGAATGTGTATATTGCATTATCATCAATCTCTAATAACCTCAATCCATGTTCAAGATTACCAGGATACTAAGAAATATATATTACTAGTGGATGAAAACCCTAGATCAATGCATATACTTTGGAGTTTAAAGTAACTTAATAGGTTAAGATCAACATTATCATAGTAATCCACCTTACCTCCAGAATATTTTGCATGTAATCCCTTTAGTACTTCATGGTGGATCTCAAAGAAGAATCTAACCTTAGCCATATCTGCATCCAAAATAAAATAATTGCTAGTATATATTTAACAACAACTAAGTTTGTAAAGAAGCAAACTAATCATTATACATTATAAGAGCAACAATAGGACTACTTTATAATTCTACAAAGTAATCTAAACATTATCTGTCACTATAAAGACCATTGTATAGTTATTTAAACAAATCCAAATACTACAAAATGGGACCAAACCACTGTATTAAACAATTACTAGGACCACTGTTGAATTATTTGAAATAATCAAAATACTACTAAATGGGACTGACACATATAAGAAAAAGATTGAGATCCTGAGACTACTGCTAAATAATTTAAACTATTCCAAACATCTAAGGGACTGGTTATTAGAAGAAAGAAATTAAGAAACACTAGGCTACTGTATAATCATTTAAATAAATTGAGAAACACTGCATTAAATAATTATATATATATATATATTGGAATCACTACATAATCACCTAAGTTTATCTAACTACTGCCAAATGAGATAGAAAAATCAGACAAAAATCATTATATGACATAAATCATTAAGAAAATTGCAACGTACCTCTTTTTGGATTTATGCTTTCTTTTTCTCTTCGATTAGGTAAATTGAGGCTTCAATTCAATGGAAAAAGCTTTGATCTGGACAACTAGACGTTCGATCAAGCAATTTGGAGAAGAACATAGCAACAAAATTATGGTAAAAAGAAATTCTTGAATCTATTTTATAGTGGAAGTGGGTAATGCAGTAGGATTAAGTCTGATGGATATGATCTTAGATGGATTAAGTGCTACTTTTCAAATGGCAGGCTTAGTAAAATCGAGCCTAATCTCAAGTAGGTAAACTATGGATAATCCTAAGAAAAAGTTAAACACTCAAAAATTCTTATTCAAAATCATGACTTAACACGATCTAAATTACTTTGATTCAAATAAAACTCCACATTTATGGCCATAGTTGAGTCAAAAATTTGATATCTATTTAGAGTCTAGCTAGAAAATCTGACTCATGCTTAACTCTAATTAAAAGAATCTCTAACACAAACTAAGCTCAAATAATTAAGGTTAGGCATGGTTAGACCAAATTTTACCGGTTTATATGATTTGAAACAACCTCAACTAGCAATTAGATTTATTGGTGTTATTTTTTTTTTGACTAATTGCCTAGGATTGTTTGGGAAGTGAGAGTTATGTCTTCTCTTAATACTTTTTTTTATAACTTTTCCTTGTAGCAACATTTTTTTAAAATAATTTATAAATATTTATTTCTCCTGCAAAACGATTTCCTTCTTTAAGAGTTGCAAAATATATTTTATATCTATTTCACCGCTAATAAATGTGTGTGGCCGGTATACTCTACCTCCATTTCGATTGAAAAAAAAAAGTATATAGATTTATAAAAATCAAAATTACATAATTTTGATTTAAAATCTTTAAATGTAATCAAGGTCTGATGCATCCACCAATCATCACCACTTTGTAGAAAAAATTTAGCTTTGATAAAATTTTATCAAAGTTTTCGATTTTTGAAAAATGGCCCGTGGTGAGTGTTCGATTTTTAAAAAAATGGGGTCTTGATAGAATTCTATTTTCCTAGTGGGCCGTTCATTCACTTATCGTAAGCAACAAAGTTTAGCTCCAACGCTACCGGTTTAGGCATTTTTTTTTTGTTAATAAAAACAAAAAAAAACAACCACTACCGTTTTGGTTGGAAAAATCTCATCGGAGCCACTCTGCGGATAAAAACGCGGAGCACCGGCTCCTTCGGCCATGGCGCTTCTTCTTCTCCGACTCCCTTCCTCTCTGCAACCTCATGTCTCTCCTCCACTCTCAAAACCCTCTCAAACCCAAACCCTGTTCCCCTTTACCGTCCCCCAGATTCCCAGCACTCAAAGCAGCACGAGAGGAATCATTTTCCTCGAGCGACCTTTCTCTCCTATCGCCGCTCTTAGCACCAGCTCGCCCACAGCAACAGCGGCAGCAGAGGAGTCGACAGAGATTCCGAGAGAGGCTCAGAAGCGGCTGATTGCGCAGAATATACCTTGGACTTGCACTGCCGAGGACATCAGAAAGCTCTTCAAGCAGCACGGAACCGTGACTGATGTCGAGGTATCGACTTATTTCTCTTCCGAGTTTGGGGAAGGTTGAATCTTGGAGTGTTTCTTGGCTGCCATTTCGATTTCGGTTTTAATTGAATTTATCATGTCATTGCTTTTTTTAATGCAGTCATCCGTGGATTAGTGGGGCTTTTGATCATTGTTCGAAAATTCAAAATTGACATGGATTGGGAAGATAAAACTA
Organism: Cocos nucifera; assembly: GCA_006176705.1. Taxonomy (NCBI): domain Eukaryota; kingdom Viridiplantae; phylum Streptophyta; class Magnoliopsida; order Arecales; family Arecaceae; genus Cocos; species Cocos nucifera. The sequence continues at coordinate 1,653,402 of QRFJ01000185.1, forward strand.
TCACAATCTTAGTACAAATCTGTTTAGCTAAAAAAGACATTTGGAAATTTTGGAGATGAGGAAAGGAAAGTATAGTGAGAAAGCAAGGAAAGAGCACACCTTGTTAAGTGGTTTGTCTCAAGTAATTTGTCAATGGGCAATCCTGGAATTTGATATTTCAGTGTTGATTTCAATTGTCTTGTGCTGTAATCTGAGTTAGTCAACAGCAATGCCAATTGCAATCAAATCTTTAATTTTCCATATTAAGATGGCTGGAAAAAACAAATAACAAAAAAACCTCATAATGACCTTCACTATCAAGTTCACACAACCTTTGATGCCTTTCAAACCTCTGTTGAATGTGATTGTATGAGAACTTGCACTTTTATTGTCCTTGACATTGATCATCCATTAATGGTGATATCACATCAGGTAAAGTTATATTCCTCTGTTTATTTTGCATTTGACGGTTAGCCAATCTTGTCTGAAAAGGGTCTATCTTGTGTTTGTTATGTCCCTTGTTTTCCTTTCACTATATATATGTACTATATATTGATCATTCAGACTTGCTTTGTCCAGCTCGCAATGTATAACCGCACCAGAAACAGAGGATTGGCATTTGTCACAATGGCTTCGGAGGAAGAAGCACTTGCAGCCCTTAACAATCTCAATTCATATGTAAGTATTCCAGGTCAGGGAATCAGGCCCCCCTCAATTATTTTCTTCCATGAGATAATCCATCAAGTCTTTTTCATTTTAACTTTATCTTTCTGCTGATTGCAATTTAGGATCTAGACGGTCGAATGATTAAGGTGGAATTTGCCAGATCATTGAAAAAGGATTGTTCACTGGCAATGATTCCTGTGACCAAATTCAATGTTTTTGTGGGGAATTTGGCTTGGCGGGTAAGGTCTCGTGATCTTCGAGAACTCTTTAATGCCAGTGGGAATGTTTTATCTGCTGAAGTGATCTTCCAGAGCAATCCAAGAAGATCAGCAGGCTATGGATTTGTCTCCTTTGCATCAAAAGAAGAGGCAGAGGCTGCAATAGCTACGTACAATGGGAAGGTAGATTTGGACCCAGTTGTATATGCACGTGATGCATTACCTATAGCTTTTTTTAATAACTGTAAATTTTTTATGAGTATCTCTTTTTGTGGATTCATGCTATGTTGTTATTGTTGCAGAAATTGATGGGAAGGCCAATAAATTTGGCCTTTGGTACTATTCAAACTGACAGTGCTGAAGCTAAATTGTCAACGAATGAGCAATTAGATGACACATCCAATGCAGCAAATGACAGTGGAGAGCAATCAAACCAAGGTGGTGAAATGTGAGGAAAATATGAGGAGGTATTGAATGAGGCATAGTAAAAACTTATATAAATATCATATTGAATATACCATCAAATAAATATCATATTGTATATACCATCCCTTTATTTTTATTGAAATCATGTGTTTTTCATTTTTTTTTTTTTTTAACAAGGTTCCATATGCTAAATAGGCATGACATGACATTACCACAAGAATGTCACATGGCAAGTAGAATGCTTTAAGTTGGTGTATGTATGTAGTTCACTCCATACTCCCAACCTTATGGCAGGCGGTACTTCAGAATAAATTATCAAGATGGATTTTCTAGAATTTTGATTTGATAAAAACAATTTATAGTGACAAAATAAATGCTGGAGCCCCGTGTATGCTCACACCACGGAAGTAATTCTGAACTAGTATGATTTATGGGTCACTCTGAAGTAATACTTGAATGATCTGTTGTTTGCTTCTCAATGGATAACATAGGTAAACATAAATGGTGAGAAGACTCTTAAGATAAACATTAGGAGTAGAGGATGACTCAGCATATGCCTATTTGGTGTAGACATGGATAATAATAGGAGACTCAAAAGAACACCTTAAGTTAGAAAAGAAGGTTCAAAAGAACATATGGAACATCAAGAGATGGAACTGCATTTAATGGCTTTAAGGAGATGTATGAAGCATATAAGCCTCAGGATTTCAGCAATTTGTAAAGAGGAAAAAAGGGAAGATTTTGAGTGGAGGTGACACTGAGGAGGTAGTGCTTACTTCCTCCAATGTTGTGGCATTCCCTGAATTTCCTTGCTATCAAGCAGAGGGATCATGATAAAGGTTTTCTCTATGCTTGGAGTTTTTCCCTGGACAAGACATCTAGTTTCTTTCATAGAGAGGTTTCTGCATTCATCAAGAGGCAGAATGTAACAGGTAAATTCAAAGGTCTAAAGATGTCCTCTACCAAGGGATTAGTGTATATACATTCACGCTCAATGAAAACGGAGGGCGAATAATTTGGATGGAGATAAGAATCGTGTAATTCCAAAAATGATAGGTAAGTAGAGGAAATGATAGCATGAATGTTGTTTACATGAATGTTGCTATGGTCATTCTACTTAGATATATTATTGCTAGTTATAACGAGTGAATTAGGAATCTCAATATATGCACAATGTATTATAAAGTAGATGGTGAGCACGTAGCTGCCAAGGTTTTCATAGTAGATAATGGATGGTAGCTGTTATAATAGTCACTATTACCCAAACAACCTACTAAAACATATCAATACTTTTTTTATTAAGTAGGTTTGCCGAATCAATACCAGAGGTTGTATCGGCAGGTGACTGGTTCGGCATTGTATGAGTCCGTATCATGTTGTTCTGTGGTGTATCAACAGGGAGAAACTGAGAGGGTGGGGGATAGGGAGAAGGAGAGAGGAAAAGAGAGAAAGAGGGAGAGAGGGAGAGGGAGGGAGGAAGTGCATTGCTTTATTTGGCTAGAGCATCAAATAACTAGACCACTCCATTTGGCTAGAGCATGAAATAACTAGACCAGCTATTGCTTTAAACAACCTATTGGGAGGGTTGATTGTTGGACCAATCCAGTAGGAAACAAGTCCGTTCTGCTATAGACCAAATCTCACACTTTGAACCCATAGCATAGTAGCCATTATATCAGTTTTTCGCTGATTATATCCGGCACTTTCATCCAAACACCATATAGTGCCTCTATGATACTTAGCATAGTGATTCCGGGCTAAGACCGTTACAGCAGCTGCTATAGCATCTGCTGTAACAGCCATAGTGGCTGATTCCTAAAACAATGTGAGTGCACCCATAAAATGGAGCTTGATTGGCATGTCAAGATGGTTTGGTCTTTACTCTATAGTGTTAATGTGATGAATTTTGAGATGATAAGGTGGGGTAGTAAAGTTACATGTATCATTAGTGTATTACATAAATGATTTGCATAACCACCACTGAAGTTCAAGTTCCAAGACCTTAAGACAACCCATGAACTAAGTTGAACATGCCAGAGACTCTGCATTATTTCGAAAAGGGTAATCAGCGAGAGCTTTGCTAGCTTTTAGCCCATAAAACTTGATAATTTCGAAAAAGATACATGCAAAACAACTGTTTTGGTTGACATAAGCTTTCAACTTTATGCTATGTCCCAATCCTTGGTGACTACAAAGTTCTTGAAAACAATAGTAAGAAGACCAGAACAAATAATAATAAACCCAGAACCAACAAGCTAGCAATGTAAATTTTTCATGCATACATGTCTAACAATTCAAAACATGAGAAATTGAGAATCTGTAACTAATATCTAGAATTAGAAGGCATAACATTTTCCCTCTAAGAGAGAACTTGACAAGGGAGATTCACTGGTGATTTGGATCCTGATAGAAGACATAATAGCATAAAAGAAGCATTATTTGTCATTTAGTCGTTTTCTCAAAATCACTTGTATATGAGTGTTGTGCCTGTGGTATTGTAGATATAATATAGATACAGCAAATTGAATAATTTATGTTAAAACTTGCAAGGGAGATGTCAAAAAAAATTTGAGGGTTTAGTGCATGGTAGGAATCTAACCATAGCAAGGATTAATAATGAGAGCAAGTTGTTAACAGGACTATTGAGGGACTGCACAATTGTATAAACAACTGAAAGCACACGTTATGGTAAGTGATAGAGCTAACTCTGATACTATATATGATGCACAAATTTTTGACAAAAATGGTGTATCCTTCTATAAATGAATACCATTGACATTATTTTAAGCACAAATATATTTAATTTTTCCACCACTATTTGGTTGTTACCAGGATTATTTAGGTACTGTGCAATTGTAGAAACAACTGAAAGCACACATTATAGTAAGTGATACTATATAAGATGCATAAGACAATTTATTGACAAAAAAATTAGCATTCTTTAAATGAAATTAGTGTGAATTGTTTATTATTAAAATTAATAATAGTGAGGACTCTTTGTTCCTTGAGTGGTTTTCCATTTAATAGGTTTTCTGTAGGTTATGTATAAAGAAAACTGGACAGATATATAAGAGACACTATAAAGAGGAAATCTTGTTTTGGAGATATTGTCAACTTTACTTTGACCACTTTTTTTTATTTTTATTTTTTTAAAAGAAAGTTTGAGATTAACAACAAATTCAAAATGTTAGAGGAGTTTTTTCTCAAAAAAAAGTTTGGAGGAAATATGTAGAAATAATAAGGAAGTTTCAATATTTGGCTTTTGAGGCCCCAGGAGGTAGTCGTTCAAGACTCTGCTCTCATTTACCGATTTCTCTATCTGTTTCTCTTCTTTATGATGCGGTCCTGAAAGAAACAAAATTCAGGGAAGCTATCTTACCTAGACACTCGAATCCAGATCCTAGAATCTGTTCCAATATGTATCCAAGTTCGATGTGTGTCAGATATTTGAATGGTTATCAAATTTATTAATTGCATCTTTAAGAAATTGATAGAGAGCTAACTCCTGCAACAATGAGTTCGACCCAGCATAATAGTTTTTAAAATGTGGTTTCCTCCTTTCTAGGGATTGGTGGATAATGTAAATGCAAATTATAAAAGACAACAAATAATATCTTTTAATATTTTCTTTTAGACAGCACTTAAATATATATTTTAACTTCTATTTTTCTATATATCCCTGCATCTTCTTTTTCTCCTCTTGCCGAGTCAGACGCTCTGGACACATGTCCAAATCCAGTTCGTGTCTGCATCCATGTTACACTGCATGGAAGAAAGCCACGGATAACTTAAGCATCTAGTAATTCCGTGGACTGAAAGAACGTTGAAAGAATAGAAAGGTACACAAAATATGTTGTCCAATTGAATATTAGGTGATAGAGTAGTACTTCCAACATGTTTAACAGAAGAGGTAGTGCCACTGGGTAGGTGAACAGGGCTTCAATGGATATGAGGTGCATGATTCGATAAAGATTGAGGGAAAGCAAACATGGTCTAATGCATCCAAACCAATTAACCAAGCATTAGAAGGAACCTTCAACAAGCAAGATATTGGTACACTAGCTTGACTTGTAGATGGCCATGGCTTATCCATGTCCAAAATAGAAACCATCTGGTTGTGTTGCTTCTGAGAAAGTTGAGTATCAGAAGAGAGAAACTATTATCAGATCAATATATGCTTAGGATATAGAAGCTAATGGTAGAATGTATAAATATCTCAGCACCATACTTGTCTTTGCCTGCACAACCAAATCATGCCAAGATTTCTAAGGCAGCTCACGTTGCAAGGTACTCTCCATGCAGCTGGAAGAGAGGAGGAGGCCACAAGTGGCTATTGCGAGGTAGAAAGAAGCACCTCCAGATGCTGCCAAATCGGGGGATGAAGAGGCATGACAACAAGCTTGCAACTGTAGCAAGATCAACAGAGGACCAAAGACTAACTGGATGACTACCAATCAGTTATTTTTTGTTGACTGTATTCAGAAATTTATGCATGAAATTATGTACAAAAGAAGAAGTATTATCATAAAAGAATAATGCATCCTCATGATTTTGTCTTCATAATCTAAAGGATTTTGTTTGCTAAATCTGCCGAGCCTCGGGTGATCTTGAGAGGATCTGGTGGATTTGATCAAGTTTATCATCATAATAGTTTATTCACCAACTGACTCAACATTTCAGTTATTCTGACAGCAAGTATTGTGACTACTTTAATTTTTATCTCCGATTGTATGAATTCTTCAGATACTTGATAAATTGTTTTATATAGCTAAGGCTTAAATCAGCTTAGATCTATCCTGATAATTTTTTGGACCAAGCCCGTGAACAATAGATCACTGTAAGCCGAACAGGGGTACCAATGACTGATAAAAGTGAGTTTGGTGGGAAAAGCTATGTCCTAAAAGATAATACATGTCTGGCAATAAGCTAGTTCAGTCTTAGGTAGAAAAAAAAATGATGGAACTTTTCTATTGCTAACATTAACAGCTTGATATGTGAATTATCTTGCAAAAAACTTGACAGAAATTACCTTGTTGGCAATAACAAGCATAAATTCCAAATTTATCTTAAGAGAGTGCTCTTGTTGATAGATTGTTTTAGTACCTGTGTCATTAGTCAAGTACATGGCATTACAATTGCGAGTTATTTCCTGGTTATAAAATGTATTGGATAGATTATTAGATTTTCATGCCACATTGTGCCATGAAAGAGGACATGTTCCCCTACCATCTCTGATATATTATTGTGGTGATTCTTTGTTGATTCATGTAGGATATTGTGGTGTATACCATGGGATTGAATTTGCCATCTCTAAACCCCTGCATGATGTGCGGTATGTCGTCTATGTGTACATTGGCCTGATTCTCATCTACTTATTCTCCAATGCTCCTATTATATTTAGCTTTCTACTTATTTAATTTATCTGTCTTTATAAAAAAATTGAAGTTTTCAGTTACAAATGAAATGATAATCATTTGGTTTGAATTGTAAAGATGGATTGTGAGATGTAGTCTAGTTTCCACTTTGACATTTTATTGGATATTGATGATATAACCTTCTTAATGAAGTCACATTAAGTCAATAATACCAGCATGGATGATAATAATGATGATGCCCACAAGTCATTTACATGGCATACTCATTTTAATGCAGATATAATACTTGTTTGAAGCCTCTTGGTTAAACTTAAGATCTTCTTCATCCTAAACTTTGAAGATATTATACGGTTGACCTGTGAAATAAAAAAGGCTTGGCAGGTACAAAAATTAGCTTAGTAAGCAATCGAAACTATTCGATGAAAGAGGTCCATGCATCATGTTGATGATGGTAGATGATGGCAGCACCAGGAAATCCTCTAAATTGAAAATTATTTCACGGTCAACACAGATATCCAAAGTCTAGGCCATGGTTTCCAAAGCTTATTTATGATGCCATAACAGAGTATTCCCAGATCTAGCACATAGGAAGAAAATGAGGGTTAAAATGTCAGTGAAATTTAGGAGAAATACCAAGAGGAAGATGGTAATGCCCTTGATGCGTGGTTTCAACTTGAATGATGGCCCACATAGCCAAGCTGTCAGCACTTACCTTCTAAAGAAAGGATAATTTTTTTGATTTGTACTCATTTGTGCACCCACCCATGCATAAGTGTCTGACAGAAAGAACTCTTCTACCAAATTTCAAGGCCACAAAAAGCATGGATCATCCACGACAAACTAAATAAAAGGTTCAGAAAGCCATAGCCCATAATTATCATGTATCATTAGCTCAAAACATGTATGAGAATGCATTTAAAAGCTTCATGAAATTTTTTATTGATCTTTCTAGCAATTTTTTTACATTTCCCATTCTAGGTCAATATACAGATGGATATATATGGTTGAACATGATCATTACTTAATAATCTATTGAACCATTTAAGTTTAAATCTCTTATTGTGTAATGATTGTGCAATACAAAAATCACATATCGCAATAAAAAATCTTGGAAATGTAAAAAATGTTGGACTCACAAAAATCACATACAGAGAAAAATTCAGTACAACTTTTGGCCTATGGTTTTCTAGGACGTTTAATGTTGTTTCTCGTGTGAAACTCATACACGTGGTGGCCTACAAACATGGAGAAAGTCACAATGATGATGGATGCTCTCTTTTTCTGTCACATAATGACATGCATAGGGGCACAGGCTATTAGGTCCAGATCAAACTTTGTTTTTAAGGTAAATTTGACTGGCTCATCTGTTTTGATGGTTGTGTAGGTCATTCCGGTAGCCACAACCAAAGCCCAAAAGATTGCAAGGAAAACCCGCCTGCTTAATTTCTAGATAAGTAATATCAATATTTTTTAGATAAGTAATATTACTAAACGCTAATAAAGAATCAGCTATAACTTAATTTCTCGATACAATGGATAAAATTACAAACTACAATATCACTGCATCCTCTTCAAATTTTAAGCTAATTTTAGCTCTTGTGACTATTAGGACGGAAAAATCTCTCAAGAGAGATAATGGGGCTCGAAATTAGCACATCAAACTGATTTAATAAGGATAATGGATTCCTATTGCGAGGCAATGGGAGAAAAAGCTAAGAATCTCGGTCGTCCTCTTGTCAAATGTAAAGTAAGACGTGAACTCCTGGCCTTGATGCTGCAAGAACTTAGCCTGGGCCTCCCACTTCATACGACCGAGATCTGGCTCAGGACGAGATGGATGGTGAGTACGATGGTTGAGGGTGGCAACCTATGAACCCGGATAGCTGGCTAGAGACCTTGAAGCGGTTGATATTAGCCAAATTTTCCATCATAGAGAGCATCCTAAAATATTATAAATAGAGAAAGTCTACTTGTTAGGGTTTTCTAATAAGAACTTTTCGATGCCTAAGTCAGATAGATAACAGTAGAGGTTCTGAGTAAAAGAAGGCAGAGAGAGAAAGTGAAAGAGAAGTTAGAGCGTGTGGAGAGGGTTTGAGTCATGGTGAGTTCACACGAGACATTAGTCTTATTAGGACTATGCTTGGCTTGGAACTGTGAGAGAATCTGTTTGAGATTACTTCTGTAAAAGAAATGCCCAAGAGATGAAGGAATAAAAGGAGAAACACAAGGAAGCAAGTGGAAAAGATTTCTTCAATATATTTTACTATAATATGTACATCCATTTATAGAGGTGAAGAAGAGAAAATTAGGCAAAAAATAGGAAGATTATGGTATCGGTCACATGATCCTCCCAATCCCAAAAACATGCCATGGTAATTGTAAAATATTCTAGACAATGTGCATTCCTAATATACAAACATTCCATAGTAACTGTAAAATATTTTAAATAATTTATATTCCTAATATTCTATATATTCTTAATAGTCTTTCTCAAGTTGAAGCATGGAGATTTCGAATGGCCAACTTACACCGAATCTCTTGAAAATGATCACCATCGAGAACTTTGGTAAAGATATCTGCAAGCTGATAATATATAGGAACATATCATGTAGCAATGTCTTTGGACTACAGTCACTCTTTGATAAAATGACAATCGATTTCTATGTATTTGGTCCACTCATAAAATATAGGATTTGCGGTAATGTGTAAAGCCACTTGATTATCACAATAAAGGAACATAGGACCATGATGTGAAATATTGAGGTTGGATAAGAGGGCTCAAAGCCATAGTAATTCACTAATAGTGTGTGCCATAGCCCGATATTTGGCCTCTGCAAAGGAACGAGATACTGTTGTCTATTTTTTGGCACACCAAGAAATTAGAGCATCTCCCAAGAAAACATAAAAATCTGTAGTAGAGTATCTTGTCATAGAACATCCTGCCCAGTCTGCACCACAGTAATTAAACATATAACTGAAAAGTGTTAACATTTGAAAAAAATATGCCTTGACCTAAAGATCCTTTCAAATACTGCAAAATGTGGAAGGCCGCATTTAAGTATGGTTGCTGAGGAGATTGCATAAATTGTGTTAGAATATGCACCGAGTACATAATATCAAGTCTGATAATAGTCAAATAAATGAGTCACCCTAGCTATCGATGATACGGACTTGGATCGTCAAATAATCTCCCATCGTCCGTCGTGAGCTTGAGTTGTTACTGCATAGGAAATTTTGTAGACTTCGTCTCTACCATCCCGATCTCTTGGAGAATGTCAAGTATATATTTTCGTTGGGATACAAATATACCCAAAGGTGATCGAGCCACTTCTAACCCAAGAAAATATTTTAAGATGCCAAAGTCTTCAATGTGGAACTTGTCTTATCACTGCCTGATATTTCGAAAGGTTATTCCATATAATAATCACATCATCCACGTAAACAAGAATGGCAATGAAAGAGTCCTCATCCTGTTTGGTGAACAGAGAGTGATTGGCTTTGGATTAAGTACAGCCATATTGGAGCAAAGAGTGGAAAATTTTTTGAATCACTATCTCGATGCTTGCTTGAGCCCATAAAGAGACTTACGTAATCGACAAACACATATGTCACTTGATTTTACAAATTCTGGTAGAGGTATCATGTATACTTCTTCATAAAAATCGTTATAAAAGAAAGCATTATTGATGTCTAACTGATGTAACTATCAATGTTTGGCGAAAGCAACAGCTAAGAGACACCGTACTATAGTCAATTTAGCTATCGAGATAAAAGTCTCCATGTAATCAAGATTTTCTATTTGTGTGTATCTCTTTTCCACTAATCGAGCATTATATCGCTTAATAGAACCATTGGTCTTATATTTAATTTTGTACATCTATCTCGATCTAATGGATTTTTTCTCGAGTGGTAGATGTTTCAAGGTCCAAGTGTCATTTTGCTGGAGAGCATTGATCTCGGCCCCCATTGCTTCTCGCCACTTAGGATCCTTTACAGCTTGAGAAAATGTTTTAGGTTCTTTATGAGAGGTAATAGCTGAAAGAAAAGCTCGATGAGAAGCATTAAGCTTAGAATAAGTAAGATAGCAAGAAATGGGATAAGGCTTACCTGAGGTCATTGAATTGGCGGATGTGTTTGGGGGTCTCTCCACTCTTGGGGCATCGATGATATAGTCCTATAATCGAATAGGTTGCTTCCTATCTTTGACGGGCCATGAGTTAGGTCCAATGATCTTAAAAGGTGAGGCCTGCTCAAGAGAGATAATGTTGATTGCATCAAGAGTTTGATTCAAACTTGACATTTGGCTCAAATCAATGAAATTGGTTTGTATTTGATTTAACTCATGAGAAAGAATAGGATTTGAGACCTATCCTTAGTCTGACTCAAATTAGGTATATGAGATAAATTGTTGGTTGCCAAAGAAAATTGCATATCATAGTTAGTCTGATTTGGTTATGAGAAAGAAGGTATAATAGAAGAAGAAGATGATGATGTTTGAGAATAAGAAAATGTCTTCTCATGAAAGATGACATCATGTGAAGTAAATATTTTATGAGTTTCTAGAGTATAGACATGATAGTCCTTTTGACCAAGAAGGAATCTAAGAACACACAAGCATGAGAACAAGGTTGATATTTATCACTAGATGTCTCATGCACAGAACAAAGGCTACCAAATACTCACAGATGATCATAGGTAAGTGGTTTATGAAATAAGAGTTCATAGAGACTCTTGCCATTTAATTTTAGTGTTGGTATCAAGTTAATTAAATAGGTGAAAGTCAAAACACATTCCTCCCAAATTAACACAGGCAAGTTGGCTTGAAATCTTAGAGCATGGACAATATTTAATAGATATCGATGTTTACGCTTAACCATCTCATTTTGTTCTAGTGTCCCGACACAAAAAGTTTATGATATAATCCTATGTTCTAGGAGATGTGATTTTAATGATCCAACTACAAACTCTTAAGCATTATCACTATGTATGTGTTTAATATTGACATTAAAATGATTTTTGATCATAGTATGAAAATTAACAAAGTATTGATATGCCTTAGATTTTCTTTGTAATAGATAAACCCAAGTAGCTCTAGTGCAATCATCAATAATAATGAGAAAGAAATAAACTCCCACGTGTGATGAGGTACAATATGGTTCCTACATATCAAAATGAACTAAATTAAATGGTGAAGCATATTTATTAATGCTCAAGGAAAGGGCTTTCTTGTCTATTTGGCAATATAGCAAATGTCACAACAATTGTTCATGGAATCAAAAGAAATATTTGAAAGAAAAGGGATAAGTTTCAAATGCTTATAAAAGCAATGTCCTAATCGAACATGCCAAAGATTAATTGAAACATCGACTTTATTTGCCCATACAAGATGTATTGTTAAGCCTTTAAAGTAGTAAAGACCATCCCAGTGTTCATCCAATCCAATCATCTTCCTTGTCCTGTAGAGCACAAAATGAAAGAAAAAAGAGAAAAGAACAATTAAGATCATGATCAAGCTTGCTTACTAAAATAAGATTGCATGTAAAATTAAGAGCATATATATAGTACAGTGTAAGATGATATCATTGCTCAAGGTAATATCATCATGTGAATGTATAGGCATATTGACTCCATTAAATAGAGCAGCTAGTAGTGCATTATCAAGAGATTCAATATTATGAAGAAAGGACTTACAAAAGATTAAGTGTTCAGAAGCACTACTATCAAGGATCCAAGAATGAAGACAAAAATTAACAGAGCTCTTATCAACAAAATTTACAGCACTTTAGGTCTTATCTTGTCCAAAAAGGAAAATAAGTTACTGATATTATGTGAGAGAAAGACCTGGTATTGGAAAGATTCCACATGTAGTCACTGGTGTGGTAGCATTCACGCAACCCCTCCTTGGTGCTGATTACCGATCCCTGCTCTATTGCCTCTACCCTTAACTCGATCCTTGGATTGCCATCCAGGTAGGTATCCAATTAGCTCGAAGCATCTACCACAGATATGTCATGTCTTCTTATCGTGGTCACATTGAGAATATTTTTTATTCTTTTTTCTAGAGTCGATCTCCTTATTCCCACTTTCTATGATGGCCCTAACAACAAGAGCCATGGCTTCAAGTTGAGAAGTTCAAACTCCGATGACTTTCTTTTGCTTTTTACCTTAAATCAATAAGGCATATACCTTATTAATTATTAGTAATGGCTCCATGGACATGTTAGGGTTTAGGGATCTCAACATGCAATATTTTTCCATCTCATGAAAAGTCCAGCGAAAAGCATAAATTAAAACTTTAATCTAATGCATATCTTAGATCTAATATAGCATCACTTATAAAGAATCTAATATGCATGTTAAATGTGGATCAATTAATCTAAATCACCACATTCTTGGAGAAATAGTTTATCTAAGACGGTGGTAGTGGAAGGTTAATTGATCTTGAAAAAAAATCTCTGAAGAGCAGCTAGTTGAAGATCAAGTTGAACCTACTGAACCAGTAGATGTATTCATTTCACCAGCTTATAGGTCTAGTAGAATTTTTCATCCTCCTGAAAGATACTTGGATATACTTACAAAAGATGTAGAGTAAGTGTTCCTCGTAGAAGATAAGGATCAAGTAGTTGATCCTAAAATCTATGACAAGATGATGTCAAACATTGACTCCGAGAAATAATTGAATGTTGTGAAGTTAGAAATTGACTCAATACATTCAAACCAGGCCTAAATCTTAGTGGATCCACTAGAGGATATTGTACCCATTGAATGCAAATGGATCTATAAAGAAAGATAGGTGCAGATGGTAAGATAGAGATTTATAAAACTAGGCTAGTGGCAAAGGATTATAGTCAACACGAAGGCATTGACTATCAATATATCTTTTCGCTTGCAGTCATGCTAAAATCTTGATACTGTTAGGATTTAGGGATTTCAGCATGCAATATTTTTTCATCTCATGAAAAGTATAGCCGATAGCATAGATTAAAACTTTAATCTAATGCATGCCCTAGATTTAATCTAGCATCACCAATAAATGATCTAATATGCATATTAAACATAGATCAATTAATCTAAAAACTGACTTAAGGAGTGATTAAAAATATACCTAGACGAAGAATCGATGCAAGTCAAATCTTGAAGCTTTTTAAATTTCATCTAAAGCCATGCATTGGCTTGGCCTCTATGGATATCCATACAAGATTGAATCAAGTTCGAAGCATTCACGATCACTGAGGTGCTAGCCTCTTTCAGATATGCTTTATTGGATGGATCTAGGTGTAGAAGAAATTAGCATAAACAGCTTTGTGAAGGATCTTGAAGAATAAGCTGGAAGAGAATCCTTTCTTTTTTCTTTTCTTTTCTTTCTTTTTTCTCTGATTTTTCTCTCTCTTTTCTCTGATTTTCTCTCCCTTTAGGCATGGAAATATGAGGGAATAATACTTGGGGCATCTAAAGGAGAAGCGCCACTTAAATAGTCAAAGGGTGCAACCTCCTATATGGAATACGTGCATGCCCATAAGAAGAGTCCTTCTCTTCTTCTAATTTCCATGCATAGAATAAAATCTGATGATTTAATTTCTAATCTGATTTTCAATCAGATAAGATTGATTTAATTCTAAAAGAGAGAGTCTTAATGTGATGGGGCGCCAACTATTCATGCCCCTCTCATTCTCATGCACAAAACAAAGTGGGCATCAGCCCTTCTCAGAACTTGCACCAAAGAGGAGGGAGAATCCCAGTCAAATTAGGACTCTTTCGTCCTAATTTAATTAGGTTAAGTCCTGGTTAAGTTTGGGTTTAATCTGAATTCGATTTGAAGCCAAATTGAGTCCAATTCGAGTCAAACTCGAAATCTAGTCAAACTCGATTTCCGATCCAAGTCCTACTTGAATTGAGATAACCCATCCAACTCAAATTAGATCTAAATCAATATAAATTAAATCTAATTTAATTTATATAGGTTCTGAACCTAAATTTAATCTTATCAAAATCAATTGCAATATTTGCAATTAGATCTAAACTTGCTAACACTTAGCAAAACTTCTACAAGTTACTTTTATCAATTGATTCGAATAATCAGTCTAATTGATAAATGGATCTTGATCCAATCAATTGACTTGGTCAACTTCTTTAGTATGTGATCCCATAGGTTCTATTCTGTCTAGTAGTAAGACTTACAATGATTTCTATTAAAATAACATCAAAAACTCTTTTTAATGGATCAGAATAATTCCAACTCAATCCTAAAAGGATCAATGATTCGAAACCAATCCTAATGAGTTCTCATAATCCACCAGTGATGCTTAGCAGCATATAATGGCAATCTAGCAGAAGAGAAAGATCAGAACCTCTAGGTATAGTTATCATATGATTGAATTCTTTTATTGAAAGTCTTGATGGAATGCAGATCATGGAAACTCATCAAATCCTAAGCATCCGTCAAATGCTAGATTTAATTAGCTTGAGCTCAATCATAAATTCCTATGAAAACTCCTTTTCAATATCACATTACTGTGACCACGAATTTAAGGACTCAGCCTCTTAGATTGTATAGCACTATTCCTCAACTACTAAGGCTGATAGATCTCCTATAAGTGCATATCCTACTCCTATAATGAACCTACTATAGCCAACGAACATCGTAAGGCTCCAAATGGCTAGGGACCATGTTTACATATTGTCAAACTATAGTAACCCTATTATGAGCAGTCGAGGCACCGTAGGTTTAAGAACTATTCATACAACTACAGCATCGAGATAGTCATTGATAAGAGAGTAGACATTCTAAGTGACTTATCGTTGTTGGTCATGCTCAGTACCGTTATTCTTTAACAACCACTTACACTGTCACTTCAGTATTCCTATATTGTAGACTCGAGACTCGTTTATTCTAAAAGAAAAGCGATCCGTACACCAATCTTGTCGGATCAATCGCCATCCTCATGATATTTTAATGGTCAAAGGCAATTTAGGAGTTAATCTATATTGACACATATCTTAAATTCTCAACTATTGAGAATAGGTGTCATTGTTCATTAACTTCTTAGACAATTCACAGACATATTACACATGAATAGATAGAAAAGTATTCATTTTATTAATTCAATAAATCAAGTATAAAAGTATAACTTAGAAAAATATAATGTATCTGCCAATAATTGACTTTTCAGATCATACATCTAACAGGATAACAGTTGATCTCGCAACATGTTGTAGGAGTCCTTAAGGCCAAAAAGAAACTAATGTAGTCTCGCTTCTTCTTTCTCAACTTGGATCTCTCTAGTGACTCTACAAGAATAAGTCGGCACCTTGGAATAAGCCATAAGTTCTTCCCACAAGCCTCGAAGGTGGGCATAATAAGCAGCGATAGTCATGTCATTGCATTGCTTGAAACTCTAAGTTTGGATCTTTAACTCATGAATGTAAGAAGCATTGACTTGAGAGTATCTTTTCTAAAAATCGATCCAAATATCTCGAGTACTTTTAACAAAAAAAGATGCTGTCATAGATTTCTAATACAAGAGTTGTAGATCTATGACATCACCATCAAATTGCATGTATCCTATAGAAAATAATCCTACGATCCATCTACAGGTCATGTGAGTGTCCCATCAACGAACCAAATTTTTCGTTTAGCTTAAAGAGCAGTGATAATGGCCTTCGCCACGCTGGATAGTTCGGTCTCTTAAGTAGAGATGTCACAAGGTTATTCCCAGGATTCTCCAAAAGTGAGATGAAATATGGAAATGCTGGATCATGTGCAACACTTAAGATCGATGATGAACCATCCATCATAGATTTGATTGTGGTGCTCTGATCGATTTGGTTGGATATATTGATGAAGATGAGATGTAACAATTATTTGCCTCCAACTACGTGCAGAGGGTGCTTCAGCAATAACTTATCGTACGCATTAATGGAGGAAAAGACTTGGATCGATGGCGACCCACTCTAATAACATGGAAAACAATGCTCGAGAGAGAAAGAAATAAGAGAAGAAATGCAAGGAAGCAAATAAAAAAGATTTCTTCAATATGTTTCACTATGATATGTACATTTATAAATAGAGATGAAGGAGAGAAAATCAGATAGAAAATTGGAAGATTATAGTATCAGTCACATGATCCTCCTAATCCCAAAAATATATCATAGTAATTATAAAATATTCTAGATAATGTACGTTCCTAATATTCTGTATATTCTTAATATTCTTTAAGCTCTCAAAAATTTAGTTGGACATGATGGGACTTCTTTCAACTTTGTAGGACTTATCTGGAGGGTCCTTAGGAATAGATTTATATTAAGACCCATCATGATTAGCATTTTGGGATGTGGAGGGAGTTCATTGGAGATAATAACTTGCATATCCAGGATAGATGCGATATGGTGAGATACGGATCTCATAATTAGAGGTCCCATTTTGTCATTGTGGTGAGCTATCATCGAATGTGGGATAATTCAAACATCTACATATGCCTTCAAAATAGCTACGTGGTGGGAATTATATAGCCAAGATGAAGAGTTGTATGGTTAGTTTGTGTCATATTTTGATTAATCAACAGGGCTACATCAGATGGATCAAATTTAAGATATACAACAACCAAGTCATAAATCAATATATATGAATGGCAATCGATTTTTATGCAATCTATATATCTATCAAGATCCACCATACTAATTGATACAATATCGTACTATATTGATAGTAAACCAATATGTAGTCTCGTAACATACCATCATTCGATATGTCTTGTTATCTCGTACCATTCTATATATCGATAATAATTGAATGGTACCGATATATGGTCGCATATCTTGATATCTATCATCCATTTATTGTTGTAAAGCTATGTCATTCATGCATGATTTTGCCTCCAAAGACAAGTAATGCTTGTACGCGATGCCATATATTAATAAATACGACGTTTTCGTGATCAAAGCTGATGGCAGATCTAAAGCCTCTATAAAAATTTAAATCATTCAGAAAAATGACCATCAAATCAGTTCGTAGCCTTCGGGCAATCAATTAAGATTACAGTGAAGTGGTTGATGTTGCATACGGGCTTATAATTTCACTGCCAGTAGGGGCTATTTCTCAAGACTTTGAATATTATATTGCATCAGGGAGAAGTAGGTGCAAGAGACCATCCTATATTTTCATTTGATTGCACTCTTTGAACTTGCACCACGTTGGCATAATCTTCTAAATATCCGCAGAGTGAACAAATAATTTACGGCAAGAAGTAAACTCTTAGAATATCGGACGGGCTTGCAACTTGTCATATCAAAGTATTGCTGGAGAATATGCCCAACGGAAACATTGGTTGGTATTAATAATTTTATTTAGGATAAATTATAATTTTTTTAAATTTAAATATAAATTATACTTACATCTAAAAAATTAAAAAATCTATCGTTAAATTCTTGAGATTTATTTTTAACCTACAAAAATCTATTCTGCATGGATTAAAATATAGGTTAAAAATAAATCTTAAAAATATAATGATAGATTTTTTAAATTTTTGAATGTAAATATAATTTATATTTAAATTTAAAAAATTTATAATTCATCTTTTTGATAGAGAAAAAAGTTTTATTTACGTAAACCGTATGTCTTTTAGTCTCACAAAGTGTGGATGGAGGTGAACTATACCTTCCACACGTAGCTTGAGGTCAGTGTAAATAGGGATTTTATATTGCTCCCACTCCCTTATTTTGTTACCGTCATCATCTATTAGGTGTGTGAGAGAATGTACAACCACGTCCTCTGGAATTGGTCCAGCTCTTGGCTCGCGCGATGTTGTTTTCGGAAGATGCCATGAGTGGTCGATTTGGATGTACGTATACGCACACATCAATTAGGTATGAGGGGGAGAGGATAATAATATTCTATGTAAAAAATATTTGATACGGATACTTGTTAAAAAATATTATGTTTTCTGTAATGCACTTTCTTATTACAAAGAGCTCTATAGTTTGATTGGAGTTAATATGTGAGTGCCGGCATAATAACCCAGATAAGGTCGGTCCTGACTAGAGGGCTGGAGGCTCGATATCGACCATCCAAATTGTTGGATGTTTCTTATTATCTCTAAATTTCTTATCATCAATTCAGAGATCCTTAGTATATCTACTGCTTATGCATCCCGTGGTTAAAAATAGTTAAATCAAATAGTATAAAAAATATAATTTTTTGACGATAGATGTACAAGCTAGAGATCTTGAAAATTGTATGATTTATAGATAATAAATAGTTTAGATATAGTATACCATGTCCATTGACTCAAGTCACCAGTGCTCGACCTCAGATATTTGGTCTGAACTGATCTTATTTAGACCATTTTATGGGCACCCATATATTAGTTCTACTCCTATAATTTTCAAAGAAATGGTGATACAAGGTTAACCACCATATCATTAAGCTTATGAAATGATAAACAAAAACAAAAAGCCATCCAATGACAACCAGCTAGATCTAAACACTCTCATATTCATCCTCGCTCGCTCCAGAACAACCCAACTCAGAAGCAAATCTCCCTGCTGTCACATTTGCAAATATTAGGAGGGTGAGGTCTCCCAATTCAAGATCCAAAACCTCCTATTTTGTTAACATAAAAAGCAAATTTATCTATAGCTTAGTGGTAACACCTGTTGCCTTTGAACAAGAGGGGCCCATTGGCTGGTAGATGATGTTCCACTACCACAGCAATGCTTGTTGGCACCAATAACCATTTGATGGTCAAACTCCAAACCGGCTGATGATTTCTAGTTGTGGGAAGCCAACAGACATCTTTGAGACTTGCAACATTGAAAACGTTGGGAACTGTGCCTGGTAGCTCTACAGGTCTATCAATGCATCCGTTAGTTTAGTCCACAAGATTGCCATGGTATCCTTCGGAATTCTTTTGTCCTTTTGCATTGAGGAACTCGGAATTCTTTTGTCAACAGAGCGATGAAGCAGTATTCAATTCTAAATTCCCCATCCTTATGGGATGCAAAGCATGACAGAATTTTAGTAGAAGGAATAGGCCCACCATTGCCCCAAGCCATTTTTAATTACAGAACTAATTAATCACCACTTCCGTTTCTTAGGAGTTACTTGTCAAGGAAATTAAAATAGCTGAAGCATGAAGTGTTAAGAAATTGATGTCGTCAATATCAATGGGCAGATTTGGTAGTTTAAAATTCATGAGATTTTTTGTTTCCTCAGTATGATTAAATAGTATGAATTGTACGCTTACTTGGGTAGATATGAGTTATTGTGGGGGATCAAAATATTCAATATATATATATATATATATATATATATATATATATATATATATATATATATATATATATATATATATATATATATATATATATATATTGTTGAGGCAGAAACTGATCGTCGTCGGATCCGACTGAAACGGAGGAGGACGAGGTCGTCACTGGAGATCTGCAAAACAAAGTTCCATCCGGAGCCGATGGAAGGTGGCTCCGACAGAGCCCTCCGACGACCAAGTCAGCTCTGGCCAACAGAAATGGAGTGCTTGAGAATGAGTTCGGCAGAGTTTAGAAAAGAAGATAAGAGCTTAGAGCTTAGAGTTAGCGTATCTGGAGGGTCCTTTTTATAGGCGGAGCTTGATTGATGGTGACGACCATACCGCTTGATAGCGGACCGTCGGGGCTGCATGGAGTTTGATACCGAGAGGAAGGCATCGTCAGGTGGACAGTGACAGCCATACTAATGGGTCGTGGGTCGCATGGGGCTGGTTACGGAGAGAGTGGTGTTACCAGTAGTGATGGCCATGCCGTCCGATTGCGGACCGCATGGAGCTTATTACGGAGGAAAAGGTGCCGCCAAACTGGTAGTGATGGTCATACTGCCAGGGTCTGACAGCCATAGCTCGAGGAAGCAGGCGTTGGTTGGTAGACTCGGGCATATACCAATTTCAAAGGAGTTCGGACTCCTAGAGAAGTTCGGCCAAAGGAGGAGCTCAGAAGGAGTTCGACTCCTATGGGAGTTCGACTGGAGCTCGACCGCTGAGGAGTTCGACCGGCTGAAGGAGTTCGGCTAAGGCCCGACCGCTAAGAGTATGAAGGGGCTTGGCCGCTGAGGAGTTCGATCGGCTGAAGGAGTTTGGCTAAGACCCGACCGCTGAGAGTCTGAAGAAGCTCGGCTGCTGAGGCTCTTCCGTGGCTATCGATTGCGTTAAGCTCAGCATCGAACTGGACTTCGGTAGGAGCGGAGTTTATCCCCAATAATAGTCCCCCCACTCCCGAGTTCGAAACTCGAAGGAAGGGAGTGTAGAAAAGATGATTGCCGAAGTCCTCTTCTGAGCTCTGTGCTGGTTCAGATTGAAGCTCGGAGGAGGTTTCATCTCCAGCCAAAGTTGATGTTAAAGTTGAAGCCCAAGGGAGATCTTCTCTCCTACAGTCGAGGTTGATGCGGATGCTCGAAGTAGATTTTGTCTCCTATGGCCGAGGTTGGCTTGGTCGCTCGGGAGAGATCTCATCTCCTGCAGTCGAGGTTGGCCCGGACCCTCGGGAGAGATCTCATCTCTTGTCGAGGTTGTCACCGTTGCTCGGGAGAGATCTTATCTCCTGCAGACTTCGGAGCTCGGACTTGGACTTTGCTCACATTAGGACGATGTTCTCCTCCTATTCCTAACGAACTATGGGGGCACATACGGATCGTCGTCCGTGCCTCTCCCCCCGTCTCATCTAAAGTGAACGAGGCCTTCGACTTTGCTCGCATTAGGACAAGGTTCTCCTCCTATTCCTAACGGGCTGTGGGGGCACATACGGACCATCGTGCCTCTCCCCCATCTCATCTAAGGTGAACGAGGTCTTCGACTTTGCTTGCATTAGGACGAGGTTCTCCTCATGTTCCTAATGGGCTGTGGGGGCACATACGGACCGTTGTCCGTGCTTCTCCCTCCATCTCGTCTAAGGTGAACGAGGCCTTCGACTTTGCTCGCTTTAGGATGAGGTTCTCCTCCTATTTCCTAACGGACTATGGGGGCACATACGGACCATCGTCCGTGCCTCTCCTCCCATCTCGTCTAAGGTGAACGAGGCCTTCGACTTTGCTCGCGTTAGGACGAGGTTCTCCTCCTGTTTCTAACGGGCTGTGGGGCACATACGGACCGTCGTCCGTCTCTCCCCATCTCGTCTAAGGTGAACGAGGCCTTCGACTTTGCTCGCGTTAGGACGAGGTTCTCCTCCTATTCCTAACGGGCTGTGGGGGCACATAAGGGACCATGTCCGTGCCTCTCCCCCCATCTCGTCTAAGGTGAACGAGGCCTTCGACTTTGCTCGCATTAGGACGAGGTTCTCCTCCTGTTCCTAACGGACTGTGGGGGCACATACGGACCGTCATCCGATTCTCCCTCCATTTCGTCTAAAGTGAACGAGGCCTTCGACTTTGCTCGCGTTAGGACGAGGTTCTCCTCCTATTCCTAACGGGCCACTTTCGCTCATTTCTTTCCTATCATCACGTAATTCTTGCATTAGAAAATAATAATGCTAAATGAAGGAGTTTTATTAAAGAAAGTTTACTAGTAATACATCCTCAGATTTTCTGAGTTTCAAGGTTGGGAAAGCACTATTCCTTCGAGCTCCTTCAGGCGATAAGTTTCGGATCGGACGATCTCCACCACTTCATATGGACCTTTCCAATTTGGGGAGAGCTTTTCTTGGCTCTGAGACTGAGAGATGGCGACTCGCCGAAGCACTAGGTTCCCTACTCTGAATATTTTACCTCTAACTCTGGAGTTGTAGTACTAGGCCACCTTCCATCTGTAGGCTGCCATCCGGATGCGGACTTCCTTTCTTTTTTCTTTCAGCAGGTTGAGGTTAACTTTGAGGTCCTGAGGGTTGAGCTGCTCATTGAAACCCATGATCCGTGCAGATGGGAGCTGAAGTTCGATCGGGATAACTACCACCGTGCCGAAGGCCAAGGCGAAGGGTGTTTCCCCGATCGGCACCCTTTATGTAGTTTGGTATGCCCAGAGGATGTGGTGGAGCTCGTCCATTCAGGCCCCCTTTGTCCTATCGAGTCTTGTCTTGATGCCTTCCAACAGGATCCGATTGGTCACCTCAGCCTCTCCGTTGGTCTGCGGGTGAGCCACCGATGTGAAGCGGTGGGAGATGTTTAGTCCTTCGCAAAACTCGACGAACCTCGCTCCAATGAACTATCGTCCATTATCGATTATAAGGTTTTGGGGCAGACCAAACCGACAGACTAGTGACTTCCAGATGAAGTCCTGCACATTGGCTTCGATAATCTTCGCTAGTGGTTCGGCTTCGATCCACTTGGTAAAATAGTCGATCCCGATCAGGAGGAACTTTCATTGTCCGAACACCATTGAGAAGGGGCCGAGTATATCCATTCCCCACTGTGCAAATGGCCAAGGTGCGCTTAGCGGAACAAGCTCGGATGTCGGGTGCCTTTGCACGCTGGCATTCTTCTGACAGCAGTCGCACTTCTTTACATACTCCATGGAATCGTGAAATAAGGTCGGCCAGTAGTACCCCTGCCGAAGTAATCTTTGCGATAGAAACCTGACTCCCACGTGACTTTCGTAGAGTCCTTCGTGCACCTTCCATAGTGCGAGGTCGGCCTCTGAAGGTCGAAGACATCTTAGCAGCGAAAGGAAGTATGACCTCTTATACAACCTGCCTTCAAATAAAACATAGCGCGAGGCCTGATTCCTAAGCTTCCGAGCTTCTTTTGGGTCATGAGGAATGACCCCCTCCTTAAGGTAGGCGACCAATGGGTCGATCCAGCTTGACTGAAATTTCATCTGCAGGATGACCTGAGATTTCTCTGTGGTTGGGTACTTCAAAGTCTCCAAAAATACTTCTTTGGACAGTTCGACCGGGGTTGAAGTGGCCAACTTGGAGAGAAGATCGGCTCTTGCATTTTTCGCCCTCGAAATATGTTGAATGCCGAAACTATCGAAGACTGGAGTCAAATCTCTCACTTTCCTAAGGTATCTTACCATGCTTTCCTCCCGCGCTTCGTAGCTACCGCTAACTTGGCCGACCATCAGCTAGAAATCGCTGTAGACTTGAAGCTGATCTACTTTTAATTTCCTTGCTATCTTTAATCCGATGATCAGCGCTTCATATTCGGCCCTATTGTTGGTCGTGGGGAACTCAAAAAGTAGCGTGTACTCGGCGATGACTCCCTCGAAGCTGACCAAGATTAGCCCCACACCAGCTCCAGCGGAGTTGGACGAACCATCCATGTGCAGAGCCCAAGAGCCTTCGGAGAGGTCGGCACTTTCCTCAAGGAGGTTCGGCTGTGATAGCTTTGCTTTGTCCAAGCTCGATCTCGCTTTGGTGCCAGTCTCGCTCTGTTCAAGCTCGACTTTGTCCAAGCTCGATCTCGCTTTGGTGCCGGTCTCGCTCTGTTCAAGCTCGGCTTTGTCCAAGCTCAGTCTCGCTTTGGTGCCGGTCTCGCTTTGTTCAAGCTCGACTTCAATTGAAATGGTGCATTCTAGCACAAAATTCGTCAGTATCTGGGCCTTGATCGATGGCCTGGGCCGGTAGTTGATGTCGAACTCTATAAGCTCGATTGCCCATTTTGTAATTCTTTCGAAAGTGTCCGCTTGGTGAAGGACTGCTTTTATTGGTTGGTTCATAAGGACCGTTACGGTGTGCTCCTAAAAATAAGATTAAAGCCTCCTGGCAGCAATTAAAATAGAGTAAGTTGGTTTTTCTAACCTAGAGTACCTGATCTCTGCATCCCTCAGGATCCGGCTCACGTAGTAGACTGGTTGCTGCGTCTTTGCTTCTTCCTTGATCAGAACTGCCGTCAGAGCCATCGGAGAGACAGCTAGATATAGGAACAATTCTTCTCCGAGTTCGGGCTTTGCCAGCAGTGGGGGTGAGCCGAGGTAGTTTTTAAGCTTCTCGAATGCCTGTTGGCACTCCACCGTCCAGCAAAAATCCTTTGGTCGTCTGAGAACTTAGAAGAAGGGCACACATTATTCGACCGACCTTAAGACGAAGCAATTTAGGGATGCCACCTTCCCGGTCAGGCGTTGAACTTTCTTGATTGTCTTCAGAGTGGTCATCTTCCGAATGGTTCAAATTTTTTCTGGGTTTGCTTCAATTCTGCGTCTCGACACCATGAACCCCAGAAATTTTTCAGAGGTCACGCCAAAGGCGCACTTGGTTGGGTTCAACTTCATCTTGTGCTTCCTGAATGCACCGAAGGTCTCTTTAAGGTCGACGAGGTGGTCTGTTAAAGCTTGACTTTTGACGAGCATATCATCCACGTACACCTTCATGTTGCGGCTGATCTTTTCCTTGAAGATCTTATTGACCAGACGCTGGTATGTTGCCCCTATATTTTTTAGTCCAAAAGGTATGATCCTATAACAATAAAGACCACGGTCAGTAATGAAGGCGGTCTTCTCTTCGTCCTCGGGCGCCATCCGTATCTGGTTATAACTAGAAAAGGCATCCATGAAGGTGAGGAGCTCATGGCTCGAGGTTGCATCCACTAGTTGATCGATCCTGGGTAGGGGGTAGCTGTCCTTCGGGTAGGCCTTATTCAGTTTCTTGAAGTCAACGCACATCCTCCACTTGTTGTTCGCCTTTTTGATGAGGACCACGTTTGAGATCCAGGTTAGATAATTAACCTTTCGGATGAGTCTGACTTTGAGGAGCTTGTCTACTTCTTTGGTGATTGCTTTCTGCCTCTCCGAGATATGGTGGCGCATCTTTTCTTTTATCAGTCGATGCCTCGGATTGACGGCCAGCCGATGTTCCATAACCTCGGCATCAATCTTTGGCATGTCTGCTGGGGTCTAGGCGAAGACGTCTGTATTTCTTCTAAGGAAGGCGACGAGCTACTCTTGAACCTCGTCTACCAAGTTGGAGCCGATCTGCACTGCGTGCTTCGAGTTTCCATCATTTAGGGGCATAGAGATGAGGTCCTCCATAGGCTCGCCCCGCTCCTCAGTGAGGTCGTCGCGGACATCCAGTCTATCAACAAAATAAGGATCGGACCATTCTCCCTTATGCAGGGCGATTGAGTAACAGTGCCTCACCAGAGCCTAGTCTCCCCTGACCTCTCCGATCCCACGACTCGTCGAAAACTTCATCTTCAAATAATAGGTTGACATCACTGCCTGAAGTGCATTTAGATTAGATCGGTCGAGAATCGCATTATAGACGGATGGAGTCCTAACGACTAGGAAATCGACCTACGCTTTGACCAGTTTTGGGTGTTGCCCTGCCATCACAGCCAAAGTTATTATGCCTTCGACTGGTATGGCGTTGCTAGTGAATCCTACCAGCAGAGAATTCATAGGCCCCAAGCGGTTATTGGGTAGAAACATTTTTGAGAAGGCATTGTAAAATAATACGTCGGTCGAGCTTCCATTATCCACCAAAATGCGGCGTACATCGTAGTCAGCAATGTTCAAAGAAATTACAACCGCATCATTATGCGGAAATTGGATCTCCTGGCCATCCACCTTGGTAAAGGTCACGGGTTCCACGGTTCTCTACCTCTTCACCGATTCCTTGGATCCGCTGACCTCTCCTTGTTGAAGTCCCCTCGAGATAGTATTGATGACGTCGAGAGGCAGCCGATCTGCTTGCTGATTTTCTCCACTTGATGGTAACGCCCTCAGCTGATCTTCCCGCTCTTCAGGTCGTCTTCGTAGGAATCAACCAAGTCTACCTCGCCTGACGAGCTCTTCGATCTCATCCTCAAGTTGGATGCACTCCTCAGTGTCATGATCGTAGTCATGATGGTAAAGGCAGAACTTGCTGGGATTGTGCTTGCTAGGATGGGAATGCATTCTCTTCGATCTCGGGAGTCGTTCTCTGATCTCCATCAGTACTTGGGTTTTCGGGGCGTTAAGGAGGGCATAGTTGTGAAATCGTCATTGGGGAGAACTTCGGCACTGGGGAGAACCTCGGTGTGCCCTTCCGTCGGGGCTCCCCTGCCTCCGAGCCCGAGGGGGAGTTTAGGCTCACCTTTGATCAGGAGGAGTCCAAAAATGTGGCCGAGCTTCATTTCGCTTTTCTTCTTTGGCGGGCCTACCTAGCCCGTCAATTCGCCGCTTGCCGCTAGCTTCATCGTCCTTGGCCTTGAAGGCCTCCTCTGCCTGGGCGTAACTTTCAGCCCGAGCTAGCATGTCAGCAAAATCCCTGGGATACTTCTTTTCCAGGAAGAACAGCAAGTCATTCTTCTGAAGGCCGCCCTTGAGGGCGACCATGGCGACTGACTAGTCCAGATTTCGGACCTCCAACGCGGTAGTATTAAATTGGGTGACATAAGCTCGGATGGGTTTTCCCTCCTTCTACCTAATAGCCATTAAGGAATCCGAACCTCAGTGCGAACGCCCGCTACTGATGAAGTGGGCAGCGAACTGTTGGATCATCTGATCAAATGATAAGATGATACTTAGCTTAAGCGTCGAGTACCAATTCCTGGCAGCTCCCTTAAGGATAAAGGGGAAAGTCCGACACAAGATGGCATCTAGCGCGCCATGGAGCAACATCATTATTCGAAAGGCTTCCAAGTGGTCGATCGGATCGGTGGTCCCATCGTAACTCTCGAGCTGCGGGAGCTTGAAGTTCGGCGGAATCGGTTCCTGCATAATTTTCTGCAAAAAGGGAGGGTCAGTACAAATATCATTACCACGTGAGGAGAGGGTGTGATGAAGTTCCTCAATTTGCCGACTCATTTCTAAGAGTCTTTGATCTAAGAGATCTTCACGGTCTTTGATCTCCAAGGTTTTTTGGTAGAATGGATGCAAAGCTTCCCCCTGGGTCGAGCCATGGTCCGAGCAGGGGCTCTCCCTCCTTTGCCTCCCCCTTTCAGGGATCGAAGGTCGGGTAGCCCAAGTCGGCCATTTCTAGACCGAACCACACAGCTCTGGAGAGTCCCGCGTCGGTTGAGCTGGTGCCGGGGCCTGCCGGTGCATGGCCTGCACCGCCTCCGTGAGACCGCAAACCTGCTGGATGAGCAGATTGAATTACTCCGCATCTACCGTAGCCACAAATGGAACCTGGGCCATCCGGGCTGGAGTAGGAGCGGACGGATCTGAATGGGATCGGGTCACGGAGGCTATCAATCGCTGGGTCGAAGCTCTCCTGGGGGGTATTTTTTTCTCGAAAAAGAACTCTAGAGAGGAAGAAGGGGGATCTCTAGAGAGAGACCGTTACCGAGCACTCCTTTAAGAATAAGAAAACCTCGGTGGTTTGGGGGCCCTCCTTCTAGCACCAAATTATTGGGGCAGAAACTGATCGTCGTCGGATCCGACTGGAGCGGAGGAGGATGAGGTCGCTGAAGAAAAATCCTGATTTTTCGGATCAGGTTCGTTCAGATCAAGAGATATATTTAAAAAAAAAAAATTTTGATCCAGATCAGATTTAGGATATTTCAGATCTGATTCTTATTATTTTAATAATTAAAATAAATTTAGATAAATTAAATTAAATTTAATTTACCTAAATTAAATCAAATTTAATTTACCTTGAAGTGGGTAATCCTATTATCCATTGATGATCCTGTAAGCAGTGAAAGGTTCTGGATCTAGCCACGTAAGTGCCTGGCCTCTATCGATATCCACTCAGGCTAGATCTGGAGATTCTCTTCTTCTCTATCACGTCTTCAAAAATTAAATCTGGATCTGATCTGGAGGATCTTCAAAACTCCTTTCGAAGATCAGCTGTTGTCCTATGCAGCAGCGCAGTCTTCTAGCTTTCAATCGTCTTTCTCTCATCTAGATTGCTCCAACCAAGAACCAAACCACTTTGGATGTGGAGAGGAGAG
>QRFJ01000185.1:1681865-1684365 GCA_006176705.1 Cocos nucifera
ATAAATAAAAAAGATCGAATCCACCTTGAGAAGATGGGACTTAGGACTTGTAGTCAATTGGCTTTAGGATAAGTGAGAGATTGTTAGATATATGTGCCTAGAAGCTAGAATTGGCTGACGCTTGTAATACACTTCTAGGGGCAAAATTATAAATTTTGACTAATATCAATAAAATAGATTATTTACTATCACATATGTGTATTTAGTGTCTATGATACATCCTTTGAGTTAATGGTAATGATATTCATATTTTCAAGAGTTGAAAATTTAAGACATGAATAATCATTGTTAACTCATAAAATACTTCCGACCATAGGATCATCATGAGGATGGTGATTGATCCAAAAGGTTGGTGTACAATCGCTTCTCTTTAGTAGATGAGTCTTGAGTCTACGGTGTGGAGACACCAGAGCAAGAGCATAGGTACTCGTTAGAGAATGAGGGTACTGAGCGTGATCATCTCGAGTAGTCATTAGGGAGTCTACCTTCTTGTCAATGACTGACTCGATGCTGCAGTAGTGTGTCTGGTTCTTTGACCTGAGATGCATCGGCAGTTCATCTTAAGGATGTTATAGTTTGACTACACCATTACTCGATCTCCTAACCATTTGGAATCCTGAGGTGTACGTTGGCTATAGCATGTTCATTGTAGGAACTGGATAGCATCAAGATGGAATCTATCTACCTCTGTGGTAGAGGAGCAGCCCTATGATGATCATAAGAATCAAGTCCAGAAGCCCATGGCCATGATAGAGTGAAATAATAGAAAGAGTTTCCATTTAGGTTTTCACATCGGACTTGAATCGAATGATTACATCATATGACAGAAACTAGGGTTTGACGAGTTCACCTTAACCCTAATTTTGATTGGAGCTCAAGAAGAAAGAACCTTAATAACCAGTAGTAGCTGCACCAAGAGGTTCGCATTTCAGCTTTAATGGGTTGCCACCATATACTGCTAGGTGTCACTGGTGGATTTTGGGACAATTAGAATGATTTAGATGATTGATCATTCTAGCTGTTCGAATTAGAAGAGTTCTGATCCATCGAAAGGAGTTTCGATGATGTCGATGATAAGAGATGCATGACATATCCCATTACCATTACAGAGCTAGAACTCTAACTGGTTCACATAAATAAGAGGTTTGAATCTGGTGATCATCAATTGAACTGATCCAGTTTAATTGATCTGGAATGAGATTCAATTAGGTTCAAAAAATCGTGCTAAGCACTCGATTGACACCTAACGTTTCTTCTTTTGCTATCATAAATAGTTTGTTCTAACTGAGCCAAAGGAGTTTGTGCTCAATCAGAGGCCTTCACTTTGTCTGACTGGAGTTTGTCCAAGTCAGAAAAGGTTGTCTTATTTTGTAAGACATTACCTACCATTTTTGGTCATCTGTCATTCTCTCGTCCTTTGACTTTGGTCAAAAGTTGATCTTTGATTGGTCAAATATTGACCATAGATACTTTGACTTTTGTCCATGTGTCATGCACTTATTGGAGGGCTAGTGGGGGCTTGTCCCCCTGTCAGAACCTGGCAAGGAGGAGGGCGCATGCTAAGGAGTCCCTGTTGGACAGGGACTCCATCTCCTTTTTGGATTTTAATTAGAGTTCTCCTAAGAACCAACTTTGACTGATCTTAGGCACCCTCTAAGGAGGAATCCAGGGGACTCTAATCCCATCAATCAAATTTAGATCTGATTTCACAAAGAGTTGTGATTGGTTGGGAAGAAGAGGAGTTGGATCATAGATAGTCTATAAATAAGATCCTACGCCCAACTCAAATAGCATTGGAAAGGAATTCAATTCCCATTCCCCAAGGCTCCCTCCCCTCTTCCTCCATGTGCCAAACCACCTTTCTCCCCTCTCCTCTCTCCACATCCAAAAGTGGTTTGGTTCTTGGTTGGAGCAATAATGCCTGGCCTCTATCCGGTATCCACTCAAACTTGGATCTGAAGATTCCTCTTCTTCTCTATCATGTCCTCCAAAAATTAGATCTGGATCTGATCTGGAGGATCTTCAAAACTCTTTTGAAGATCAGCAGTCGTCCTTTTGCAGCAGCGCAGCCTTCTTAGCTTTTGATCGCCTTTCTCTTGATCTGGAATCGCACCAACCAAGAACCAAAACCACTTTTGGAATGTAGGAGAGGAGAGGGAGAAGGTGGGTTTGGCATGGAGAAGGAGGGGAGAGGCAGCCTTGGGGCGTGGGAATTGAATTCACTTTCCAATGCTATTGGAGTTGGGCGCAGGGTCTTATTTATAGACTATCTGTGATCCAACTCCTCTTCCTTTCCAACCAATCACAACCCTTTGTGAAATCAGATCTAAATCTGATTGGTGGGAATAGAGTCCCCCCCTGGATTCCTCCTTAGAGGGCGCCTAAGATCCAGTCAAAGTTGGATTCTTAGGAGAACTCTAATTGGAATCCAAAAAGGGAGATGGAGTCCCTATCCAATAGGGACTCCTTGGCGCCTCCAACTTAGGAGCTCGCCAAGGGT
>QRFJ01000185.1:1691865-1898770 GCA_006176705.1 Cocos nucifera
GTGGCTGCAGGAGGGGCAGTCCTTGACATGCTCCTTTCCCAGTCGCCATTCGACCACCGAGAGGTTTGGGTCCTGCTTGAACTCTCTGTATTGCTCACAGGATACAAAAGGATGGCACTCCAAATGGCATTTGGTGCAGACCTCGGCTGAGCAAGCACCACATACAAAATGCCCGGCCGCTGCATCCGGTGGGGAGACCTCATACACCGATGGGCAGTCAGGAGTGGGACAGAAGCGATAGGCCCCTTCACTGGATGCCACAAAGGCACCCAAGGAGGCTCTGAATAGTTCTTCCAACTTGTCACTGCATAACAAAGACTTCAGGTCCACAAGCAGTAGAGGCGTTCCACAGCCCTTCTTGGTGCAGCACAATGGAAATCCATCCCGTGATCTGATAGCAGACTCGCACTGTTCTATCAAACAAGTGCGGCAGAAATCATGACCACACTCCTCAAGCTCGAAGGGCTCCTCCAACTCACACAGGCAAATGGGGCAAATGGCTTCTTCCAGTGATTGCTCGAATGCACTGCCACTTCCAAGAGACTGAGCCACCTCAGATATAATTTCTTCCACCTTTTGTTTCAGCTCGTTGCTTCCTTGAACTGAGAGGATATGATCTCGGGTCTTAAGAATCACCCTGACCCCAGGGACCTTTTCCTTCAGTCCTTGAAGGTCTGGTCCGAACCTCCAAACAACCTCTTTCATCAAGCCTGGAGGCAGGTTGTGGCCCCGAAGTCGGATCTCAAGTTGCTTGTTCTCATGAAATGAAAGCACCGATCTCACCAGCTTCACCTCAGCTGCATCCACCGCTTTCTGAGGTCCAAACACTTTAACAATCATGTTCTGTCTGTCATACATGATGCAAGTTCTCGTCTCTCGCTCCACAGCTTTCATAAGCTCAATACCATCCCGGGATTGCAGCACTCTTGGGGTGAGGTTTGGATGACTTATTGTCTTGCCTCTCAACAACTGCTCCAGAGGATTCCTCAAATCTGCAATGGTTTTTGGGGAATTAGCAGATAACTTTATCCGAAAGGCACCATTTTCATTCCTTTCCAAATTATAAGACACACCTGTAAAGGAGGAGAAACCAGGGGGTAAATGGATATAATCCAAATGCTGGTTAACAAACCAGGACAACTAAAAGACACTCAGTCAATAAAACTCTGCTAGTGTAAAGTTAGTTTTTTTAACAGTCACGATACTGGGTACCTGATAAGGAAATAAGGAAAATG
This sequence comes from Cocos nucifera, assembly GCA_006176705.1. Taxonomy (NCBI): domain Eukaryota; kingdom Viridiplantae; phylum Streptophyta; class Magnoliopsida; order Arecales; family Arecaceae; genus Cocos; species Cocos nucifera. The sequence continues at coordinate 1,693,101 of QRFJ01000185.1, forward strand.
CAACCACAATAAGAATATCAAGACTGAAGCAATAATTCAACATAATGTTAGAAAATAAGCAAGCAGCACAATAATATATTTTTTTTCTTAGATGGTAGTAATACCACAGAAATTTGCAACATACATTTAAAGAAAATTGCTTTGTGATGGGTGGATCAAAATCATCACTTGGAAGTGGCAAAAGGGAATAAGAATAACCTAGCAACTATGAACACTGAGCAAGAAACAGATTCCCAAAAGCAGTTAAGCAATCATCAAGTGAGTGATAACTTCTATTAGACAGAGACCATAGAAACAAGGACCCTTGAAAGCACGAATAAATCCCACAAAAATGTACTCATAGATTTAGAGTTTAACTTACCATAAAGGGGATTAGTAGCATATACAAAACTGTCACCTGAAAATCATGAGAACAAGTCTAGGCATAAAAGGATAAGATTATTGGAATGAAGATTAATAATTAAGGATAAACGATAAATGAACCTCGATTGATTACTAAGCAATTTATGTAGCAACATTTTTGTGCAACTCCGCCCCTTTTTTCAAAATGATAAATATGGCCCAATGATGCTTCTGCTTCATCAACTCTTCCTATCAGCAACTCAATTTAGTCAAAAATCCAGCATGATGGTCACAAAAATGTTCCATGATCCTGCATATAATATAGAGCACCAAAAACGACACTCCATATTGTCGATTCTAAGAGACAACTTATTGTACACTATGTTGCATCCAGTTGTATGAAACATTTGAAGATAATCAAAATTTTATCAAGCTTTTCCATGACATAATTCTAATTCATACAGGAGCAATCATAAATAAAAGAAACTAGACACAAAGTTGAAACATTAAGCATAAACCTTAATCTGCACCAAACTACTAATCCAAGTCCCACCCATACAGAGGAAGTTTGTTCAAATAAACTATATCATTGAAGCATGAGAACATTTAGAAATGACTCTCTACCTGAAGTCAGCCCTTCAAATCTGGAAAGAAAGAACCTACCATGAAATCTAGAAGGTCTTTGGTAATTAGCGAGACTTGCCTACCTGGTTATGCAGCTTAAACTCATGCAACAGGGGTGCAACTTTTCAAGGTTTCCTGAGCATTGGAAATAGTCTAAACAACAAGGGAAGGCAACGTGTGATATAGGAAGCTCATTTGTCTCAAAGACACAAATTTATAAACTGAAGAACCAAATTGAAAACAGATGAACATGCTCACAAGTTAGTATTAGACGAATATGAACTGCATTTTATTAAAATGAGGTAGATAAACAGCTTTGGGAACCTTAAACATCAAGGTTGGGATATCAATTTTCATTTTCTCCATCAAAGATCATTCCCTATCCTTTCCCTTTTTTCTTTTTCCGCAAGACACTTATCTTATGGTTAATCAAACTTATTTTTTTTTCAATGGTGTAAACTCATCATCGCTCACACCCGCACGATGTTCATGCCATCGGCCTCTTTTTATAAATGTACAAGAACAATGTGAACAAAGGGCTAATTTGCTAAACTTTGTGTGATCCATTGACCATGAAACCTTCAAACACAATTGAATGGGGATTCTAGAAGCAGCTCCATTCCCTAGGCTGCAGAAATCAATTTGCTTGCATGTGCTTGTCTGTTAGGCTAAAGGAATCAGGTTATACTCCTGTTATGGTTCTCTGGGTTCCAAAAATCAGTTTAAGTGCATGCGGCACAGTAGTTAAACATGCATCCTCAAATAGAAGATTCATGTGCCTCAGCAAAAATGCAAACTTGTAACAATGACTATGACAAAAATCATCAGCTTGATCAAATGCAACCCGGTTGCCAACTTCAACCGAAAATCCCAAAAAATAAAAAAAAAATAGTGAAGTCGGCCATGGCAAAACAAAAATCCCAAAAAATAAGAAAAAACAGTAAAGTGGGCATGTTGCTGACTTCACCCAATAAATTCCCCCAAAATAATACGAAACAAGGGCCGAAACCCCTATTTCGATTGGTAGGAGGGTAGAACCCCTCCTTTGGCCTTCACCGACCTTGCTGGCAGTGCAGCGACCTCTCCCTCTTGCTCTCCTTTCCTCCATTTGCCCTCTTCCAGCTTCCACTAAGCTCGGTAGCAGCGCAACGACCCTCCAGAGGCTCTTTCTCCCTCTCCCCTCTCCCTCCTCTCCCCCCCTCTCCTTTTTATCTCTCTTCCTCTCCTATTCTCCCTCTGGCCTCTGTCTGTGTTGGTTAGGACTTGGTACGGAATAGCACAAAAAAATACCAAACTGTACCATCGGCCGGTTGGTCCAAGCTCTAGTACTGGCACAACAAACCTTGATGTTATATGTTCTATGTACATCAGAACCTGGCACCAAACGTAAGTGTAGAGAATCGAATTAGCAATTACAAGTCTGGGTCATCAACATAGAAACGACTTTTGTTATCTACTTATCTTCCAGCATATATATAAATGTGCTATAGGAGGTTCCTATTTTAATAATTGACTAATTAATCTGAAACTCATCATCGCTTGGGGCCCAAGAAAGATGCTTAAATATTACTTTTGTGAACCTAGCTGATGTCATGCTGATAAGAGATGTGTAATATATAAGTAATCCCATTGGACTTCTCCCATAAATTGATCCATTTCTTTTGCAATTTCTCCAGCAGTGCTTTAAATCCCACATTCATGCTCCAGTTCTTGCAATTGAGTAATTCATCTACTGAGTAATGCAGATAAATATATAGATCAACGGATCAAAACTAGAGACATTTGGCACCAACTAGATCACCAGGCATGATTTTCAGCAACCATAAGTACAAGGTGAACTAAATTATTAAACCAAGAATAATTTATGCAACAGAATAAAAGTGATAAATGGTTAAAACACATATACCTTTCTGATTCTTGAACCTTTCAAGTAGTTGATCCATTTGCTTCTTAAGAACAAAATAAACATGAGGAGGGCAAGATACTGAGCTGTAAAACATATGCCTGCACTGTATCTTTTGCCATGGTAGACAGCAAGGGAGCACTCTCCCTTCGATGTAATTCAAAGCATTTGCTGCCTCCAAATGCAGATTGCCATCAAATGTAATTATAGCTTTGACCATCCAATCTCTTGGTTCGTAGTCAAAGACTTCGACCCAGAAACTGTTAGTCGAATTCTTGCTAGGCATGAAAGGAGCAATTTCTCTAACAAGAAATTCTGCATAAGTAGATGGTGGGAGGTTATTCATGGCTTCCCCTCTCAACAAACGAACACCAAGGATTCTCCTCTCTGTTGCTCCTATAAATGCATCATATATTTCTGGTTCTGTAATATGCTTTTGAATTCCTGTCACAAAAACACAATCCTTGGATTTTACACTGACTTCACAATTAACATACCTTTCACCAATGAGCAATGTAGAGCAGTCTTTAACTACAAATTCAGCATCCTCTTTTGCACACGCAATCAGCGCTGCTCCCTTGCTAGGCCTACGTGGCCAACAAACTTTGGCTTTTACTAAAGGAAATGGCAACACTTTATGCTCTCCTGCCCTCAAAGGAAGAACTTTCAATAAGGACCCATGAAACTCTACATTATTTAGCCTGGCTACGGCATCTTCTGCTGCCTCGGGACTCAGAAAGGCTACCTTGCCCCATTTGTTTAAGTCCGATCCCCCTTGTCCACTTCCTGCATACTTATGAAAGTTAGCTATTCCAGACCCATGTTTATCAACCATCATGAGAAGTTCCTTGTCATCTAGAGTATGTGCATTTGGATGGGATATCTCTACGGTTAAGTATCTCTTTTGAAGTTCTAGATGCTTAATTTCAGCACCTGAACCAAACAGTGCAAAAGGAGAAACACCAAGATTTCCATGATACAAGCATTTCTCAATGCATTCATCCCTCAACCAGTTTGTTTCCAACTCCAAGGCATCATTAACAATAGAACAAACTTTTTCCATGCTGTTTTTTGGGGCAAATAACTGAATTTCTCTTTTGTTGAAGTCAACATCAATACAGATATTTTTGTCCTTGCAAACTTCTTGAACACTTGAAACTAGGCACCGTAGGTTATTATTGGATTTACCACATAGCCTTTTAAGAAGATTAACACCAACTCCAGTAACCACATTCATATGCATTTTCTGGCTCTCCAACTGCATGACATCAAATAAGGGAGGCTCAATCTTGTACAAGCAATCATAGTCAACAGCAGTCACACAAAACAAATATTGATCTGATATCGACAAAATTTCACCAAAAACTACCCAGCTTGGCTTGTGACCATATACTATTAATGAACATGAAGGATGCAGGGGCAGATTTTGACCTGTTAAAGCCACTTTGTAACCTAGTTGATCACATCCAGAATACATTGCCGTATTTTCAGCAAGAGATGCAAGTATAACCTTCTTCAATGACTTGTCATGCTCACTGGGTTTATGTGGGTTCCAAAACCAGTAATTTGGAATGACAAGTTTCAGTTCATGTAGAAGGCAGTTTTCCAGATCCTGCATGGTATCCCGACATCTTCTCATTGACTTAGCATTGATGCTGTTCTGCCAACACCATTTGCTTTTACTTTCACTTTCATCTTCCCATTCCTTGTAAACAGAAAGCAGAGTGAAAAGGTCCCCATCACAATGGCAGAATGGCACCTTCAGACAGTCTGCTTTAAGTTTCTGCTCATGACTACCAACTCTGCAAAATATGCTGCTAGCATTTGTCATTACAGCAGCAAGAACCAAGCCTTCTTTGATCAAGCCACAACTAATGCAATCAAGAATAATTTTTCCAAGTCGTGGTTCGATACCCAATTTGATCAGGCAGTGTCCCATCTCAGTTAATTCAAATGCATCCTTATAACGAATTATGGCACCTAATTGGATTAGACTCTGTGTTGCTACCTCAATTGCCTTTGGACTTGGCACATCAATAAACTCAAAGTCCTGTACATTCTTTACACCCAATGCAAGAATCCTCAAGCAAGCGATTCCGAGGTGCACTTTACGAATTTCAGGCTCCTGATGCATTTGCATTGATTGGAAATCATGCTCTGAGTAAACCCTGTAGCACTTGCCAGGTGCTGTTCTACCTGCTCGACCAGCCCGTTGATTTGCAGAACTTTGGCTGATCCTGCAAACCTTAAGCACATTCATACCACTGCTAGCATCAAACTTGCTCTCTTTGACCATTCCAGAATCAACAACATACTTGACATCTTGAATAGTAAGTGAGGTCTCTGCTACATTAGTGGAAAATATAATTTTCCTTTTTCCGGGGTAACTTTGGAAAACACGATTTTGCTCTTCACAAGAAAGTTTTCCATGCATTGGCAAAACAACTGCAGAGGGGTCATTAAACTTTTCACAAGCCCATTCTACTTCAATCTGTGAAGTCAAGAATGCAAGAATAGCACCATCGTCCTCTGTCTTGTGAATCACATTCACCATCTTAACCACATTAGAAAGATATGAAGAATAATTACTAGAATAGTGTTTTGTAATGAAAGCATAAGAAGCATCAGAAGATATATCAGGAACATATTTGATGTCAACAGGGAAGTTTCTTCCCATTACATAAAAGGTGCTGCAACCACAGAAGTAATCTGAAAGTTTGCTAGCATTAGCTGTAGCAGACATTATTATAAGCTTTAGATCATTCCTCTCAAGCAACTTTCTCTTTATCAATGCCAACAGCAGATCAGTATTCAAGCTTCTTTCATGAGCTTCATCTATGATGATATACGAAATACCACCCAGACTGCTCCCATTCATGCAGTGTTGCAGAAGACAATGGTCTGTCATAAATATCACCTTAGAATCGAATACCTGGGATGATGAGTAGGTCGGATAAGAAACCACAGAATTCTCAGTATAGCATCCATAACTTTCCTCTGCAACCCTTTGTGCTAAAGATATGGCAGCAATTTTACGTGGCTGAGTACAAACAACTGATCCATCAGTGACTAGCCCTGAATCAGCAAGATATTGGACCAATTGTGTACTCTTTCCAGAACCAGTCTCACCAATCAAGATCATTACCTGTGATGATAAAAGTGGACAAAATCTTAAATTGACTTTTGGATGATAAGTACTCAGAAACTCCCTATCATAGTACAAGATCACCCAACTGGGAGGGAAAATCAACGTCAACACACCAAGTATTAGGCCCAATTGCTGTTTTTCTTGCATGTGCCAGTGAATGCTTGGGGTTGTGGGGGGATTCTATATCGATTTCTCTTTTTATTTAGCTTTTAGTAAAAATTTATGAGTTCATAGTTTAATGATTTAATATTCAACGTTAGAAGGTCAAGTATGGTATTTTAGTTTAGTCCTATTTTCAAGAAGTTGAAAATAAACTTATTGATGCCAAATTTAAAGTTACAGACCACCCACTGGCTGGAAAAAAGGATGGTCAAAGGCTCATGTGTAGGCCATACAACTTACAACAAACACAACGAGCAAAACCAGAGGGAAGAGGATTTGATATATGACTTCTATCCCTATTTTTATGATTACAGCTGTAACAGCTAGTCAACTGCTCCTTTTCTTACTTTCTTCAACTGCTCCTTTTCTTACTTTCTTTCCCTTGGTGTCCTAAGCTGTATTAACATATCTACTTGTCCTTTATTTTCTGCATGTGGGCAAGCATGCGCACACATGCATATTATTTTTATGTGCATGTATAAAGCCCTCCCCTTCTAGGAATCAAGGGAGATTACGCTCAGCACTGATTTAAATAGTTTGAAAGAGGGGAGTAGTAATTTTATTAGAAACATGGCAACTCTACTTTCTCTCTAGATTCATGTCGAGTTCAATTGGACCAAGCATTTGTCCCATAGACTACAAAAACAATCTTTCTACATAACATTTATTTTCTAATGTCTAAAATAAGTTTCTGCTAGAGGGAACAATTCCACAATCTATGGCATTAATTCGTAGCTCAAGTTGTAATATATTTTAATTGAACTGGATAGTTTTGTAGAGGAATAGCTGCCTTCCTTTATTTTTGAAGAAACTATAACTGCCCCCTAACCCCCAACCCCCAGGGCTGCTGCATGCCTTGCATTTTGTAAACCATTCATATCAATCCTAAAAACAATCTCCTAGAAGTCTTAGAAGCAAAAACCAACCTAAGTATTTTTTCCCCCTGAAAACAAAAGGAACAACAAGAACTTGTACTAACACAGACATCAAGGGAGAAAATGTCAAGTTAAAGACTAGTCCCTCAAAAATTATACAAAGAAGCAGTAGAACCATTCTCACAGCTAAGTTACCTAGTTTGACCCCTTTCACTCCTTCCTAAGATATGGGCATTGTGTACTAGCCACCCACAATTCTCCTTTTCAATTAGTGAATGGGCCATCTAACTCAAAAATTTGGTATAAGATACATCTCAATAGAAAAAATACTAAAGACCTTGACAACTCCAAAAGATAAAACATAAAACTTGGCATATTGACACCACATGTACACTCCTTTCACCCCATGGTGCGATCCTACTAATAGAATATCTAGCATTCGCTGAACCATCCCAAACCTGATGGTTTAAGGCATTCTAAGCCATACTAGCCACAAACCGGAAGGTTTGGCCAGCCAAATCAGAACACTAAAGGGAGAGGGAAAGAGAAGGAGAGAGAGAGAGAGAGGAGGATAGGAAAGAGAGGACGATGCCATTAGAGGGTCGGCAATGGCCCGCTGAGGCCACTAAATGGCCACGGAGGCCTCCGCAACTCCATGTTGCCCAATAGTACGTTTAATCAAGAGAGATAGAGGGAGAGCAAGGATATCGGAGGGAGGCACAACAGGCAGAGAGGCTACCAGAGGGCGCCGGATGGCTACGGTGGCCACTGAGCAGTGGAAAAGGCGTGGGCAGAGCCGCGGCCCCAGAATAAGGGTGGTCGCCTTTGTTCATCATATTTTTTTTTTAAACAATGATGAATAGTGAAGCAACAATAGGTTTGCCGGCAAATCCACTGCCAACTTTACTATTTCAAGAATTTTTTAAAAAATCGGAGAAATAGTGAAACTGGCAATAGACGTGCTGACTTCACTGTTTTCAGGATTTCTTAAAAAAACCCCATAAAACAAAGGTGATAGCCCATGTTTCAAGCCCGTGGAGCTGCATGCCACAATTTTGCCGTTTGACGGCCACGGCAGCCAGCTGGAGGCCCTCCGGTAGCCTCTCCACCAGCTTTCCATCCCTCCTTTTCTTTTCCTCCCCCTCTCTCTATCTCTCTCTCGGTCGAGATTGGGTGGAGGATGTGAAGGCCTTGGTGGACCTTCGAGCACACCCGCTGCCCGCCTATGGCCATCGCCGGCATCTCCTTCGGCCACCCTCTCCCTTCCTCCCCCCTTCTCCCTCCCCCTCCCTCCCTCTCCCCTCTCTCTCTTTTCCTCCTCTCTAGTTCCTTTCTTCTCTTCTACGTCGTTTGCACCGATTTGATTCGATACAAATCCATATCGACTCATACCGCCCACCCGCCGGCATGGATCCCGATTCTGATTCCACAGACCTTGGTCCAATCTTATATCTCACTCCAACATCTATTCACAACTTTGCCGAATGGTTTCACTCAAGGTTTTAAATCCCTGGGATGAGGGTGTCCCAGTTTCTCCATGAAATAGGATGCTCCACTATCCCACCTTGTCCTCGCGGCAATCTCTATTGAGAGTCCCGTAGGCACCTTCCATTCTCCCCTTCTTTCCTTTCCTTTCTTTATTTTCCTTTTTTCTTTGTTTTCCTTCTTCCTTTTTTCCTCCCTTTTCCTTACCTACCTTTGTTTCCTTGTTCTTCTTCTTTTTTTTATCCCTTTGTTTTTTTTCTTTCTTTCTTTTTTTCTTCTTCTTTCTCTTTCCTTTCTTCCTTCTTTCATTTCATTCTTTCTTTTCTTCATTCCTTTTTCTCCTTCTTTCCTTTTGCTTTTCCTTTTCATCTTTCCTTTCTTTCGTTCCTTTTCGTTCTTCTTTCTCTACAATGATGGTCATTAGCAAGACTAAACTAGTATTGATACCCATACCGGTAGGCGACCGGTTTCATGCGGTACTGGTTCGGTACCATACTGACACCCACTATAGCAGGACATGCTGATTTGTTTTCTATTTTTTCTTTTTTGATTTTTAAGATATCTAATTAACTTTTCATGATTTTTGGTTAATGTTATTTTACATTCTCCGGTACACCCGCAATTAAATATATGATGTGGATTTGAATCTGACATGATGTTATGTTGAAGGAAACAACATTACAGGTTTCAACATGTAGCTTAGAAATAGCCTTAAAAGGACTAGATATCATTGAACCATAAAATGCTCAAATCAATTAAAAAATATAAAAAAAATAATCAACACATACCAAAATTCAAAATCTTTTCGAGCATCATTGTCGTTCATAAATATCTGGATCATTTACATAATCAAGAGAAATATCAGTCTATCTCTCTAAGAATGCAGCACTATAATCCTCTACGCTCATCCCATAAGATATGTATTTTGTAACTTATCTCAAATCTCTCGTTGAAACTCTGACTCTGAGAGGTGTCCTCAGACCAATAATATAGCTATGGAGGGGCCCATCCGAATATGTCGGCAACAAAATCCAATCTGTAAAATGCTCCGAATTGTATCGGATAGTAGCCTTGGAAGATGGTGACTCGGACGTACCATATCCATACCCATATAGATCATAAGCTGATTATGACTATAGGTGGAAGGACACAAAATATGATGATGAACCTAATAGACTGATACGTCCATGGATCCAATTCCACATGCGAGGTCATCTGCACCTGCACAGTACCCCGAATGACCTCGAGGAGCCCATCATCTGTATGCAATCATATCCTTGCAGGCTCATAAACTAGGACTCACTAGTGAATCAAAGATCACTTTGTGGCTACATCCAATAAATATTGGTCTCCTATCCTCCACTCCCTCCCTGACTACCAGATCCATGACCATTAGAAGACCTACATCACCACTCTGTCTGATCTCTCAATCCGAGTGAACTGAATCAACTGACTACTACACCCTCTCCATCGGAGCTGCAATTGTCTTTTCTTTTCCTTTATTTATGTATTGGGTAGCTGCTTGCCCTCTTATCGTGTCTTGCTCAATCTAGTTATGCTATGAGGATAGATGTTGTAGCTGATTGGCTAGTAGCCTACATGGAATATTGCTGCTTGCCCATTGCTCAACATCCACCCCAACCTGCTATGATATTAGCTGGTCTTAGAGATGATCCTGGCACATCAAGTCGATCATCGGATCCTCCTCATCATTAATAAAATCATTCGTAGCTGATTACTTCAACTTAACTTTCTTTTGAATATATTTGAGCCTCAACCTCAAATTATAGTGAACATATGCAAAATCGTTCATGCATTTCTACATCAGAAATTCCTCTACTTGCTACGGATAAGGATAAAGGTCGACCAATTGCGCTCATAGCCACTCAAGGAGACCATTTAGGAGAGGATCCGAATAGCAAGTTAGTTTAGATTTCTTGCTGCCAATCCAAAATAAACCCACTATCTAGCTGCAAAAAAAATAAAAATTAAAAATAAGATTGTATCATATTAGACTTATTAGTAGCTACATAATGTCAAATAAGAGTTATTGTCGTTCATACATAATCTACCTGGATTCTTTTTTTTGTCCTTACGATCACCACATTGGCTCCAAAGATTCTTGTGCTCCTTAAACATTTTCACCTACAAAAAATATATTTGTTATAATATGTTATTGGTTGAAGATACCACTAAGTTAACAAAAACCACTCAACCTAACTTACTTCTTCTAAGCACATTTCTTAGGGCCATCAGAATCTTGTCATCCATGCCTATTCCAAGTACCATGTACTGGAACTTCGGGCTCAAATAGTAAACTACAGATAACTTTCAAAATTAGTTTAGTATATTTGTACAAATACAAGAGGAGTCAAATTTTCAGAACATTCTTGATTTGCTACTTGCTATATGCAAGTCCCTACTCATTTGATAATCCTACTAATTTCAATCATTTGGATATACTTATAGATATGTTTTGGATCTACTAACTTGATCTAATCCTTTGTCCTCTCCATCATGAGATACAAGAAGCCTATATGGGGATATCTTTTACTGTCCACCGCCCGAAGCACATCAGCTAAAGGCTTGATAGCCTTCACTATTTTCTTAGTCTGTTATCAGAATGTCTATCTCGTCAATAAGTTCTCTACATTGCTCTCCTCAGTGTCTGCCTGTGCATATTTACTCTCTTGCTAAACATTTCATGTTGGTATACTTTCTTGTCAATAAAGCTATCAAGTGCTATATAATTTGTAGCGAACCATGCGACACCTAATCTCAGTGTCTCCCTCTGTAAACAGAGGCATCAATGATAGGACCCATTTGAGGTTGTAGATGAATCTAGTAATAATCTGTGCCGAGTCCACTACCTTCTGCATCCTACTAAGCTTCCTAACATCCATTAATATCGGGTCGATATAATATGAGCATATAATATCCAAAATATATGTGGTTCCTGCTATATTAGGATCTCTACTTCAGCCTTATACTGTGACTCATTGTCAGTGATAACCTACACAACATTTTGTTCTCCTACTCGATCGATCACCTCCTCTATCAATTTGAGGATATACATGGCATCATGCACTTGATTTGAAACATCAGACTTTTGAAAAATATTTTTCACTCATTATGTCAAGAAGTTAATAATGCTCCGTCTGGTTAGACTAGTCTAACCATCAAACATTACCATCAGTCCATACATCGGCCATTTATTTTGATATGATGCAATCCATTTCTGTAGCTTCTTATCATCGTCAAGAAGCTCACTGTAGATATCTTTTGATCCTAGAGGACCTACATCTAAACTGACAGCCGATATCAATGCAATGGTAGAGCGATATGTGTTACCTCTCATGCACTAGGATGTGGCAGAAATGAAATCATAATGTAATAGCTCACCACATATCCTTCTTCTTGTCCTTCTTTAGCATACTATCGACCCTCTGTTGCTTGAAATCCTTGCTGAGAAAGACATATGGATCTAAGTTATGAATAGTGGCTCCAGCTGAAATCTCTTTAGAGGACTTTTTTCTACTACCAAAAGCTTCCAACATAGAAGAAATATGGCTCGTGCCTCCATCGACGAAGTCTATGATTGAGGTCCTCCTAAACTCTGACTCTCATCAAATGCTTGTAGAGTTCGACCCCGACTCAAACTGACGGTCCAAATTGAGTCATATGCCTGGCCAACTCCTTAACTGCCACTGATCTTCCAAGCTTACAATAATGGCAACTTAGATCTGTGCCTTCTCATCATCTAAAGCAGATGCTTCCTTTAACTCTCTAGAGTGATAGGAAGATGGCTATGCGGCTCGAGGGTCCACCTTTGCCTTCTTAGAAATCCTCTCCTTTCCTACATTGAAATCAGTAAAGTGCTTCTTCATTAGTTGATAGATCTTTTATGCGCACTTCCAGCACATGGCTATATCGGTATAACCATCAGTCAAATGATGCTTCAACCTAATTATCACCCCTTCCTCAAATTGTGTTGCACCAATTGTATTTTCCAAGGTGCCCATTCGAAAGCATCTATCCATGATCCCAACAAATGTCATGCTCTAACTCCTTCCTCGATGAATCCATTCCTAAAATTTAAATAATCATAGCAAGTCAATAATTATATAAAAATAATAAAATTTTGTTGTCCTATTTTTTTATTTTTTTGAATTAATTTTATATTCTTATTTATTTTTAAATTAAATATTATAAAATCAAAAAATATTAAAAAAATTAATTTGATCTTAGATTCATGTAGAATCCTACCATGGATGCTATATATATTTTTTCTAAGACAATAGATATGCATGAAATGCTACTTATTTTTCAATTTCATTCAAATTTAGGCCAAAGTTATTATACACATGATACATCAAAACGTTCATGAACGGATCCCAAATTTACGTTAAAGTAGCTTACAAGCTGCTAAACAATATTTTAATTTGATAGTTATTTTTTTAATTTTATTTTTTATAATTTTTATTATAATAATATATTTTAAATTTTAAAAATTATATATCTTAATAAAAATTAATGATTTCAATGCCATTGTATAGATCATCCATATAACGAAATCACACCAAAATCAAAAAATTTGACATTATCTTCCCTTATTTTTTTAAATTTTCATGAATTTTTAAGTTGTCAAAAAAAAAGAGAGAGGAAGAGGAGAGATGAAGATGGGAGAGAAGTTCGCGCACCTCTAATTGATGATTTCTCCTCGTTTTGCACCTTCGTTGTATTGTGAAGAAGGGGAGAAGGCATTTGTAGAAATGAAAATAAATGGAATCATTCATCTCTCTTAAACCCACCAAACCAAAAGAAAAAAACCCACTAGGCCATACCGAACCGCACAGTTTGAACAAATTTGGCCTTTGTTTTCACAAGAATGGGATGGGATGGCCGAGAACAGGATAGGATGGAGCTTGTTAGAGTCCCAACCATATCCTGATCCCTCTTTTTTTATTTTACAAGAATGGATTGGGATGACCGGGACACCCTCCATCCCACTACAAAATTTGCAGCTTGAACAACGAGTACTTCATGACTTGCACCCCAACTTTTCATGCCATGACCCAATCTAAACCTACTCGAATCTTCAAGATGCTTGTGACAACCTTCATTGCCATTTTTGATAATAACAATCCCTCTTCAAGACAAATAGATGTATAAAGCACCATTACCCAATTATGGTTTTGGCGATCTAAGGTCTTAGAAGGGGCAAACTAAGGAAGGACATAACCTTTGGCCTTTTTCCTTTTTATTTTATTTTATTTTATTTTTTGCATGAAGTGGCTTGTCAGGGATTAGAATCCATGCCATTATACTTGCCGGCCCAAGCTATTTACCACTACAACCATGCCTATCGGTCCAAGACATACACATGTATACCTCAAAAAAAAGAAACCCATCATTGCAAACAACCACATCAGTACTTTGTTTTTAGTGCTTGGCATTCATTAATAGCACATGTCTTGTCAAAACAATGCTTTCATCTAGAATCATCGACTTGTGGCATCATTTTGTCACTCCATGCCTATCCATTTTACTTCCAATTGAATTCACCTCACATCTTTCAATTAGTCAATGTCCGCATCCTCATTACTTCATATTAGCATCACAATTTTAAAATCTCTTAGACAAGATTTCTGAAATTGGTATCGATACCCATACCAGTTCTTGATCGGTATGGTATGGTATCAATACCATACCATACTGAGTATTAATATAGCTTGGCGTGCCGGTTCCGTACCGGCGCAGATATTTTTTTAATTTTTTTTAGTTTCTTTTGAACTCAATCAATTTGTTTTTGATTTTTTGAATTATTTTAGATCCAAAATAATCTTTATTTATGTCATATAATGGTTCTATCAGTCCAAAATAAAAGAAAAGAAATCTAAAACAACGTATCCTGTATGGAATGTATTTAAAGTACAAATTACAAAAAATAATATACTAACCTCAATATCTCTACTGATCTAATATCTCGTCAAGTGTCTATGATACTCATTGACATCTGGATCATCCATATACTCAAGAGGAACATCAACCCATCCCTTTAACCAAGTAGCACTGTAATCCTAAATGCTCATCTCAAGGAATAACCTCTCTACATTGTAAGATATCTCAAATCTCTCACTCAAGCTTTGGCTTTGGAAGGTATCCCCGGATTGATAGTACAGCTGTGGAGGGATCCATCCAAATATACCGACAGCAAAATCCGATCGGTAAGATACTCCAGACTACATAGAATAGTAGCCACTGGAAGACGATACTTCGGACGCACCATATCTATATCCATATGGATCATAAGCTGCCTATGGATAATAAGATTCATAATACAATGATGAATCTAATACATCCATGGAGCCTACTTCACGTACGAGGTCATCTGCAGCTGCATCGTGTGCTGAACGACATTTAGGAGCCCTTCATCTATATGAAATCGTATCCTCGTAGGCTCTATCAGCTCATGCACCATGGTCTCTATCTTATGTGGCATGCGTGGACTGGGACTCACCGGTGAATTGAAGACCATCCTACAGCTGCATCTCACAAACGATGGTCTCCTATCCTCCACTCCCTAATCATCAAATCCATGACTACTGTCATCATCGCTCTCACTGATCTCTGAATCTAAGTGAGCTAACTCCACTCTCGATAAGGTTGCAACTGTCTTTCTTTTGTCTTTTCGCAGAGCACTTGCTTGACCTCCCCTCATGCTCCTCTGTATCTGACTTTGCTATGCTTGGGAGGATAGATGTCTTCTTTCTTTGAGAGCACGTCTCAATAGTTCTCACTCAAATCTCTAGAAGGATGTCTTGAACATGGAGTCATGTGATGAATGACTCACCTGTGGCTCTTAGACTTTGACTGATCAACTCGAACCTTATGTAGAATATTTCTATCTACCCATTGCTTTAGATCCACTCTAATCTCTCTAGCTACCAAACTGGCTGATCGTGGATGAAATCCTTACTCATCAAGCTCTAGCTCCTGCTACAGGCCGACAAGCCATCCAATCATCAAATCCTCGTCATCCACAGCATAATCATCTATCGTCAAATCCATATACTTTAGCTGTACTTCCTCCTAAATGCATTATAGTCTCAACCTCAGAGTATAGTGAATGTATCAAATGGTTTCTTTGCTTACTATGGATAAGCGCAAAAGTTAACCAATTATACTCACAGCCACTATAGGAGACTGTCCGAGAAAGAATACAGATAGTCACATCTTTCAAATTATTTGCGGACTATCCATAATGAATCCATTATTCAACTGTAAAAATATTAGATAAAATTATATAAAATTAGTAGGCATATAATGTCAACAAAGTCTTATTGTTATTGATATCTAATTTATCTGAATTCATCTTTTTTTCTTACAATAGCCGATGAGACTCCAAAGCTATCTATCCCCTCTTAAATTATTTCATCTATAGAAAATATAATTGATAAATTAACAAACATGCTATTGATTGCAGACTAAATTAAGTTAAATGGTGTGTCAAACCTCAGTTAACCTAACATACCGCTTGCAGACACATTGATGCGATTTTTGGATCCTGCACCATCTTATATATCACATTATGGAGAGCAATCAAAAAGCTCATTATCCGTATCTATCCTAGATATACCATACTAGAACCTTATATTCAGATGGTAAGCTGCAGATAAATTCCACACATGATTAAGTAAATATATACAAGTACAAGAAAAATTTTCAGAGGATTCTTGATTTCTTGTTTACCTGCTAAATGCAAATCCCTATCCATCTGGTAGTCCCATCATTGCTCAATAATTCCAATGTATTTTTGGGCATGTTTCGGATCTCATTGATCAGTTCCGTTGCCCTCTCCATCATGTGATACACGAAGCCCATTTGTGGATATCATTCGCCATCCACGACCAGAAACACCTTGTATAGTGGCTTAATAGCCTTCACTATCTTATTGGCCCATTGCCAGAATGATTGACTCGTCACCAAGTTTTCCACATGACTTCCCTCAGTGTTGGTCCTCACATATCTACTCTCCTATTATTCGGCACTAACAAACATCTAATGCAAGGCTACTTTCTTCTTTAGAAGGCTATCAAGTGCTACGTAGTTTGTAGCAAACCGTGTAGCACTCAATCTCAAGATTTTTTCCTTAATGTATATCCACATCAATGCCAGGACCCATGTATGATTGTAGATGAATCTAGTAATAGCCTGGGCGGAGTTCACTGCCCATCGCATCCTATAAAGCTTCTCAATATCCATCAACATGAGATCAATGCAATGTGCAGCACATATGATCCTAAACAATATTCTAATTTTACAATTTTTTTTGAATTTTAATTTTTTATAGAAATTTTTATTTCATAAATATATTTTTTTAAAAAAATATAATTAATGAAAATTAATTATTTTAACACCATTGTATAGATCATCCAAAGATCTACAACATAAAATAAAATCAAACTAAAATCACAAATTTTGGCATGATTTTCCCTTTTTTCTATTTATTGCCATTTTGTAGCCAGAAAATTGCAAAAAAAATAAATAAATTAGTGAGGTAATGTTGGATTACCTTGAATCCGGTTGAAAGATCTTGATTCCTCGATGAAATTAGCAAAAATTTGGATCATTGGATGGTTTTCTATTTTTTCTGCGGTTCGAAGGGTGTCAATAGAACGACAGAGAAGCAAATGCTTCTATCTGTTACTTTGTCTTTCATTCGAAAGACAGTGGATTTCTTTTGGCTATCCCACCCCCCACCCCATCTACCAACCCAACCCCCACCTATGCCCCACAATATTTGGCTCGGTTCAACTCGATTCCCATAATGTTCGGCTCAGTTTGGCACTGAATCAAGCCGAACCAGACCAAACCACGTGGTTTCACATGGTTCAGGCCAGAACCGCATCAAACCGATCAGTTCGATACAGTTTTGGCTATTTTTCGAAAAAAAGGCCTAAACCAGACCAGCTCTTGGCCGATTTAATTCGATACAAGGCATACCGGCCAATTCAAACTGGTATGGAATTCCATGCTCTTAGCTATCAAATTACTACATGCAGCCACTTGCAACAATAAGCACCTCATACTACAACATTCATCAAATTGCCTTCATCATATGCCACTTCAATGGTGAGAAATATGATTGTAACTTGTTCCAATTCCAAACTAGCAATCTGGGGACTTGCTTTATTACCACATTCCATTTTTGTCATATTAAAGCATTAGTTAAATTAATCACCACGTGTGCTCATGAAGTCATGATCATGCAACCTCTATCATCATTCATTCTTCTAAGGGATTAAATATTTCATGGCTCTAACTCAATTTCCACCCATTGAAAAAGCAACAATTTATGTCAACATTTGATTCCATCCTCAATCAAATGCAAGGTACTCAAGAAATTAGCATCAACCTCTATTTTGATATTTTTAACTTACTCTCCGTTTTGTTTTTTTTAGTACTTCTAGTGCACTTTTTCTGGCTCACCAATCAAAACCTTACAATTGATTGTTTTCCTTGACTCACAATCAATTCAATTAGTTTTTCCTGGCTCACCAACCAAAACCTTACAACATCCAACTGTAGGCTTAGAACCTCAAGTTTCTTCCCCCACAAAACTTATCACACTAAACAAACTAAGATGTACAAGAATTTAAAGTTTAAAATAATAAAACTCTTTAAACTCCGAAAGAAGTTGAAATAGTTGAGCTCTTAATTGCTTTGACTTCTTCCTTGAATGCTTGGGAGGATTGATGAAGGCTTCAATGCTTTTGCTCAGAAGTGATTGGCTCAAATCAATGCACTCTTCCTCTCTTATGAGTTGAATAGATGTGGGAAGGACTAAATTGAAAGCTCATAAATTCCTTCCACTCTCTCTTAGGTTCCACTCAATAGCTTCAAGAATAAACTCAAGAAAGCTTCTAAAGACTTTTCCTCTTTGTTCCCATTTGAAATCTTCTCATTTATAACCTCAAAAATATCTGTAACTAATATTCTAACTGTTGGAAGCTTTAAAATATTCATTTGAAACAAATTTTACACATTTGAAAAAATCTAAAAAACTAGCTATTATTCTATCAGAATTCTGTGAGTCAGCTCACTTAGGCTCTTAGTCGACTAACAATAAACTTTGAGTCATCTAAGTAAAATTTCTGAGACAGCTTAGTAGTAGATGCAAATTTTCAACTTTCTATCTATTTTGTCCGTTTGAGATTGGATTGGCTCAAATCTCTTCTTAGTTGGCTAACTTTATGACTTGGTCAGTAACTAACTTTTTGGATTGGCTCAAAGAACTCACTAATTTATACTATTTTCTATATTCTTCTGCCTCTGAGACTAAGTTGGCTATCTTTCTCTGTGAGTTGGCTAAGCTCTAGTCTTAGTCGGCTAAGATGTTTGCTAGGTCGGCTCAGGAAAATTTCTTAAATTTTCATCTTTCTGTCTTCATCCAGAGTCTGAGATTGGATTGGCTATCCAAATGCTTGAGTCAGCTAAAACACTATCTTGGTCGGCTAAGATGAAAAAATGGTTAACTAAGTGACTTCTTCTGAATTTCAACTCTTTCTATCTTCCCTCAAACTAGATCGGCTAAGCTTCTTACTTGGTTGACTCAAAGGCATGCCAAGTATGCCAAGATTGATTTTAAGTAGCTTTTCTTACTCAAACATGTTCGAGGCTAGACTTGCCTTCTTAAATTTAATTTGTGTATAATTGAGCCAGTTGAGAAATCTTTTCAGTCTAGACTTCCCATTTATCTAAAACTTTTCATGCCAACCTCAATTTCTTAGCTTCCAAATATGAGTCTTTAACTTGGGAACAAAATTTTTACTTAAATTTGAGAGGGTTTCTTCTTGAATGAACTATTTGAGCATATTGAGAAATCTTACAGTCACTCTCAAAAGCATCATTAGTAAACATGATTTGTACTTAAACACTTTTGACATCATCAAAATCAATTTTAGGGCTAACACTGCTGCCATTATTCTCTAAACACATAGCAGATCTTACCTTTCCTCTATTAATCTAAAGATATAGATTTGATGGTTACTTCCTCATATTCGAACATGAACGCTCTTAAGACATTTTCCTATGTTGAATCTTAGATATTTGCTTGCCATCATCTTAATGTTCTGTTAATTTGATATCCTGCACTTACTTTGATGGTGCTTTAATTAAAGGATAATAGCAAGCTTGCTTGTTGGACCCTAATTGATATTGATTCTACCAACCGCCCTCCTATACCAACGAAATGCTAAAGTCGATTTTTCTAGAACAGCAATTGTCCCTTAATCCAAGTTCTATTATTGGTCATCTCGTTTCTCAGATTCTAGGGAGCAAAGAACAAAAGTACTTGTAACCTTAACTTTATGTTTGAAACCTCTCATACATTGCAGGCTGTCCCCTAATTGATCATGCATCATTGGAACTTCAATCCACAATTTGAAAGGATCTGATCCAACCCCCTCTATGATTTTCTCAATCCCAATTTCCACAACGCAGCAAGCTTCTTTTACTCAATCATGCTTAAAAAGGACCATAGATTAAAATGATATTAAGCATGCTTGATGCAATAAGATGTGCTATATATTAGTACATACCAAGGTTCTCCATCTTGGTATTGGGCCCCATGCTGATGCCAACCTGTTATTGTGTTAGTATGAGACTGGTTCCATGTACCAAGTGTTGGTACACCCTCCGTACCGTACATTGATACCGAACCAGTACAGTATGTTACACTCCATACCACCAGATTTGGCACAGTACAGCGAACCTTGTACATACCATAAAAGGGTGCTACCAACACATTGCACTACCATGGTACCAGCTGCATGCCCGCAATTAACAAGCCAAAGAATAATTACATGACAAGCATTGTAGGCACTAGCATGGCACAGCATATGATACCTCAACTCATTAGGGCAAATAGCTCTATAACATCTTCCACGTACAACATCCATGCAATCAGCTCCACAAAATCTTCCACATAGCAAAATCTGGGACACCATCATCAATTGTGGGAGTTGAGTGAATGTAGTCTCTATAAAGGCATTTGGTAGATTGCAATTTGTGGCATAAGAGAATGCAAAAACCTACAAGCTTTCATAGCTTCAATAGGAAAATAAGGTAAAAGTTAACAAAAGATGTTTAGTTCACTTCTATTGGAAAGAACTATAGAGATGAATGTTTTCCCCATTCACACATGTCACTAGAAGGGATCCATGACACTTCATAGTTCATATTAGTTCCTGAAAGATAGATTCACCATAGGTCATTTCAAACAATGTTCCCAAGCCTGTTAAAGCAGAAGTAATTTATTGCCAAAAGCTTGGACAAGGACAATGCTTCAAAAGAGAAATTTTCTCAGATGGTGAAGCCCCGTCCAAAGGAGTGCCCAGGGTGCTCTAATAGCGATAGGTGGAGCCAGGGTCTATGATACAATAGTTTCGATGGTGGAACTGTGTTGTGCATGAGAAAGGTTAACATATGCCATGGAAAAATTGAGGGCTTCTCACATCCTTCTAGAAGGGGACTCCTTGATAGTTGTAAGGTGATATATTCATGTCGCCATCTATAGAGGCCAGTCCTCATCCCCCAGTATAGGATTTGCTGGTGAATGGTGGCTACCCTACTTTCTTTTGGGAGGACATGTTCATAGGGAAGTCAACAATGCTGCTGATTGGATGGCAGCTTATATGGTCAACTACACTGGACCTACATTGTGGAACTCTATGACAACTACTACTCGATTTTTGGATATTTTGTATTCTAGCTCCCACATATGTATCTATATGAGAATGGCATAATGTATCCGACTTAACCAAAAAAGTGTGTTCAAGAATTTCATGATGTTGTGCAAAGTAAGACTCCAAGCCTTCCACCCACGAGGGAATGCAGCACCCTATTGACCTTGGATTGAATTCATATTTCCAAATAAGCCAACATAAAGAAAAGATTCAAAAGATCACAATGAACTCCAAAGAAAGTTGGTGAACTCATGCTCCAAGAGTTGATAAGGGAAAGAAAGAGCAAGTATACGCCATCAAACAAATTAAATAGTATGAATTAGCAGTTTTCCAAAAAGATTTGAGGCATGAGGGCAACATATCTGGATGCAGTCCCTTGACCACTACATACATAGCCTATATGTGATTATGATATGCAATCATACCGCATATGGGCCGAAAATCCAGTTCACTTAGCATTATATAGTCCTATAAGTGGCTGTTAGCATTATCCAGCTATATATGAGGCCCGCTTAGCATTACGAGACCAAATATGTAATATTTTCAAATTGATGATCAAGTTAGATCTAGGTTTCAATTATGTTAATGTTATTAATATTCACTAAATAATAAACACTATTTATTAGTTACTACTATTATTTGAATTGTTTATCCAAAAAATACTATCGTTATTGTTGTTTTATTATGCTTAATGTATTTGTGCTCAAACATATTAATAACAAGTATGTTAAGAAAAATGATCACTAACCATTTTGTGAGCAAGTGTGGATGAAGCATGTTCTAACAGATGGTTACACTAGATGTAGATTCGGTTAAGTTATAGCTATTGTTATTAATATTGAGCACTAAGTAATAAGCACCAATCATTAGTTGTTGTTATTATTAAATATTGATATTATTTATCTAAAAAATATTACTATTGCTATTGTTGTTTTATTGTACTTAATATATTTCATTTATTTTTATATTGTTAAAAATATAAATTATATATGTCTCGGCATATACAACATGTAACTCATATGCACTATGTAGTCCCTTAACAATCCACATGCGACAACCAATGTTTGAAATTGATGCGAAGTCTGTCCAACAATCATTGGATACTACAGCTTTAAAGAAAAGGATTTAGTACATGATCATCATCAGAAGTGTTTCCTGCTGAGTCAGAAGTGCCAACAATCATTGTAAGCCGCGACATTGGGTGGATGATCCATTCAAAGTTCCCCAATCATTACAAAGAACACCTACAAGAATGAGCTTCATGGTGATTATCAGGCTTGTTTACTTCCAACATCACAAATCTCTCTCCGTACTATGCCAAGTACAACAAGCTTTGACTCAAGGGTGAGTCTTTCACCAATAAGGGGAGTGTTGACGCAGAATCTGGTCGTCGCCGGAATCAGCTGAAGCGGTGGTGGACGAGGTTGCCGCTGGGACCTGCAAAACGAAGTCCAATCCGGAGCCGGTGGGGGGTGGCTCCGGTAGGACCCTCCGACGATCAAGTTAGCTCTGGCCAACAGGAATGGAATGCTCGAGAATGAGTTCCGCATAGCTTAGAGAGGGAGAGGAGAGCTTAGAGATCAGAGATTAGAGATTAGCGTATCTGGAGGATCCTTTTTATAGGCGGAGCTTGATGGCGACAGCCGTAGCCGCATGGTGGCGGGCCGCTCGAGGTTCGGCGAAGTCAGTCCCAGGGGGAGGGCGCTGTTTGCAGCGCCGCCTGCAACGGGTTGATGGTGACAGCCATCGCCGTCTGGTAGTGGGTCGCTGTCGCCTGTGGCAGACTGATGGTGACCGTTCGTCCAGCTTTAATAGCCATGGCTCTCAGAAAGCAGGCATTGATTGGACTTCGGCATATATCGATCCCAAAGGAGTTCGGACTCCCGAAGAGGAAGCTCGGAAGGAGTTCGGCTCCCATAGGCATCTGGCTGGAGGTGTGCGGCTAAGGCTCGGTCGCTGGAAAGTTCGGAAGGAGCTCGGCCGGTCGAAAGGAATGTTTGGAAGGAGTCCGGCTCCTGAAGAAGTCCGACCAAAGGGGATGTCTGGGAGGAGTCCGGCTCCTGAAGAAGTTCGGCCGAAGGAGATGTTTGACGGAAGTTCGACTCTTGCAGGTGTTTGGCTGGAAGGGCTCGGAGAGAGTTCGGCCCTCGCGGGAGTCCGACTGAAGCTCGGCCGTTGAGGAGTTCGGCTAAAGCCCGGCTGCTGAGAGTCCAAGGAGCTCGGCCGCTAAACAGTTCGATCGGCTGAAGGGGTTCGAAGGAGCTCGGCCGTTGAGGAGTTCGGCCGGCTGAAGGGGTTTGGTCCGACCGCTGAGGAGCTCGACCGAGGGACGACCGCTGAGAAGCTCGGCCGGAGGACAACCACTGAGGAGCTCGGCCGGATAAGCCCGGCATCTTTGAGAGTTCGGCCAGTTGAAGGAGTTCGGCTAAGGCTCGTCCGCTGAAACCCTTCCGTGGCTACCGACTGCATCAACCTGAGCATTGGGCTAGACTTCGGCGGGAGCGAGGTTCATCCCCAACAATAGTCCCCCAACTCCCGAGTTCGAAACTCGAAGGGAGGGAGTGCAGAAAAGGCGACTGCCGAGGTCCTCTTCTGAGCTCCGTGCTGGTTCAGATTGAAGCTCGGGAGAGGTCTCGTCTCCAACCAAAGTTGATGCTGAAGTTGAAGTCCGGGAAAGATCTCATCTTCAGCCGAGGTTAAAGTAGATCTCGCCTCCTTGCGGTCAAGGTCGAAGGTTAAGCTCCTCGGGGATGATATTGTCACCAGCAGTCGAGGCTGACTCGAGAGGATCTCCTCTCCTGCAGCCGAGGTTGTCTCAGGGGAGATTTCATCTCTGGCCGAGGTTGATGGAGATCCTGTCTTCTGTATACTTCGGAGCTCGGATTTAGACTTTGCTCATGGTAGGACGAGATTCTCCTCCTGTTTCTAACGGACTGTGGGGGCACATGCGGACCGTCGTCCGAGCCTCTCCTCCCATCTCGTCTAAGGTGAACGAGGCCTTCGACTTTACTCGCGTTAGGGCGAGGTTCTCCTCCTGTTCTTAATGGGCTGTGGGGGCACATGCGGACTGTCGTCCGAGCCTCTCCCTCCATCTCGTCTTAGGTGAATGAGGCCTTCGACTTTGCTCGCGTTAAGACGAGGTTCTCCTCTTATTCCTAATGGGCTGTGGGGGCACATGCGGACCGTCGTCCGAGCCTCTCCCCCTATCTCATCTAAGGTGAACGAGGTTGAAGGTGTGGGGGCACATGCGGACCGTCGTCCAAGCCTCTCCCCCCATCTTATCTAAGGTGAACAAGGCCTTTGACTTTGCTCGCGTTAGGACGAGGTTCTCCTCCTGCTCTTAACGGGCTGTGGGGGCATATGCGGACCATCATCCGAGCCTCTCCCCCATCTCGTCTAAGGTGAACGAGGCCTTCGACTTTGCTCGCGTTAAGACGAGGTTCTCCTCCTGTTCCTGACGGACTGTGGGGGCACATGTGGAACGTCGTCCGAGCCTCTCCCCCCATCTCATGTAAGGTGAATGAGGTCTTCAACTTTGCTTGCGTTAGGACGAAGTTCTCCTCCTGTTCCTAACGGACTGTGGGGGCACATGCGGACCGTTGTCCGAGTCTCTCCCTCCATCTCGTCTAAGGTGAATGAGACCTTCGACTTTGCTTGCGTCAGGATAAGGTTCTCCTCCTGTTCCTAACGGACCACTTTCGCTCGTTTCTTTCTTGCCATCACGTAATCCTTGCATCAGAAAACAATAATACTGAGCGAAGGAGTGTTATTAAAGTCTACTGATAATATATCCTCAGGTTTTCTGAGTTCCAAAGTCGGAGAAGCACTATCCCTCCGAGCTCCTTCAGGCGATAAGTTCCGGACCGGATGACCTCCACCACTTCATATAGACCTTCCCAATTTGGGGCGAGCTTTCTTTGACTCTGAGGCTGAGAGACGGCGACTCGCCGAAGCACTAGGTCCCCCATTCTGAACGTCTTACCCTTAACTCTAGAGTTGTAGTACCGGCCCACCTTCCGTCTGTAGGCTGCCATCCGGATACGGGCCCCCTCCCTTTTTTCTTCCAGCAGATCGAGGTTAATTCTGAGGTCCTGGGGGTTAAGCTGCTCGTTGAAGCCCATGACTCATGCAGACGGGAGTTGAAATTCGATCGGAATGACTGCCTCCGTGCCCAAGGCCAAGGCAAAGGGTGTTTCCCCAGTCGGCACCCTTTGAGTAGTTCGGTATGTCCAAAGGACGTGGTAGAATTCGTCCACCCAAGCCCCCTTTATCCCGTCGAGCCTTGTCCTGATGCCTTGTTGCAGGATTCGATTAGTCACCTCGGCCTCCCCGTTGGCCTGCGGGTGAGCCACCGATGTAAAACGATGGAAGATGTTCAGTCCTTCGCAGAATTCGGCGAACCTTGCCCCAGCGAACTGTAGCTTATTGTCGGTTATAAGGGATCGGGGCAAGCCGAACCGACAGACTAGTGACTTCCAGACGAAGTCCTGCACCTTGGCCTCGGTAATCTTCGCTAATGGTTTGGCTTCGACCCACTTGGTGAAATAGTCGATCGCGACCAGGAGGAACTTCCGTTGCCCAGACGCCGTTGGGAAGGGGCCGAGTATATCCATTCCCCACCGCGCAAATAGCCAAGGTGCGCTTAGCAGAATGGCCAAGGTGCGCTGAGCGGAGCAAGTTCAGATGCCGGCTGCCTTTGTACGCTGGCGTTCTTCTGACAGCGATCGTACTTCTTCACATATTCCACGAAATCGTGAAACAAGGTCGGCCAGTAGTACTCCTGCCAAAGTAGTTTTTGCGACAGGGACCTGGCTCCTACGTGACTTCCGCAGAGTCCTTCATGCACATCCCATAGCGCGAGGTCGGCCTCTGAAGGTCGGAGACATCTCAGCAAAGGAAGGGAGTACGACCTCTTATACAACCTGCCTTCGTATAAGACGTAGCGGGAGGCCTGATTCCTGAGCTTTCGAGCTTCTTTTCGGTCGTGAGGAAGGACCCCCTCTTTAAGGTAGGCGACCAACGGGTCGATCTAGCTGGGCTCGAATTCCGTCTGCAGGATGGCCTGAAATTCCTCTGTGGTTGGGCACTTCAAAGTTTCCAAAAATACTGCTTTGGGCAGTTTGACCGGGACTGAAGTGGCCAACTTGGAGAGAAGATCGGCTCTTGCATTTTCCGCCCTCGGAATGTGCTGAATGCCGAAACTGTCGAAGGCCGGAATCAAATTCCTCACTTTTTCGAGGTATCTCACCATGCTTTCCTTCCGTGCCTCATAGCTGCCGCTAACTTGACCAACCACCAGCTGAGAATTGCTGTAGACTTAAAGCCGATTTACTTTTAATTCCCCTGCTATCTTTAATCCGGCGATCAGCGCTTCATATTCAGCCCCATTGTTGGTCACAAAAAATTCGAAGCGTAGCGCGTACTCGGCGACGACCCCTTCGGGGCTGACCAAGACCAGCCCTGCACCAGCTGCAGCAGAGTTGGATGAACCATCCACGTGCAGAGCCCAAGAGCCTTCGGGAAGGTCGGCACTTTCCCCGGGGAGGTTCGGTTATGATAGCTCAGCTTTGTCCAAGCTCGATCTCGCTTCGATGCCGGTCTTGCTTTATTCAAGCTCGGCTTCGACCGGAATGATGCATTCTAGCACAAAATCCGTCAGTATCTGGGCCTTAATCGATGGCCTGGGTTGGTATTTGATGTCGAACTCCGTGAGCTCGATCACCCATTTCGTGATTCTTCCGGAAGCATCCGCTCGGTGAAGGACTGCTTTTATTGGTTGGTCCGTGAGGACCGTTACGGTGTGCTCCTGAAAGTAAGGTCGGAGCCTTTTAGCAGCAATTAGAAGAAAGTAAGTTAGTTCTTCTAACCTAAAGTACCTGATCTCCGCATCCCTTAGGACCCGACTCACGTAGTAGACCGGTCGCTGCATCTTTGCTTCTTCCTTGACTAGGACCGCCGCCAGGGCCACCGGGGAGAGCTAGATACAGGAACAATTCCTCTCCAAGATCGGGCTTTGCCAGCAGTGGTGGTGAGCCGAGGTAGTTTTTAAGCTCCTCGAATGCCTGTTGGTACTCCACCGTCCAGCAGAAGTCCTTTGGTCGCCTGAGAACCTGGAAGAAGGGCATGCATCATTCGATCGACCTTGAGACGAAGCAATTTAGGAACGCCACCTTTTCGGTCAGGCGCTGAACTTCCTTGATCGTCCTCGGAGCAGTCATCTTCCGAATGGCTCGGATTTTCTCGGGGTTTGCCTCGATTCCGCGTCTCGATACCATGAACCCCAAAAATTTTCCGAAGGTCACACCGAAAGCGCACTTGGTCGGGTTCAGCTTCATCTTGTGCTTCCTGAGTACACCGAAGGTCTCTTTAAGGTCGACGAGGTGGTCTGTCGAAGCTCGGCTTTTGACGAGCATATCATCCACGTACACCTCCATATTGCGGTCGATCTGCTCCTTGAAGATCTTATTAACCAAACGCTGGTACGTTGCCCCTGCGTTTTTGAGTCCAAACGGCATGACCCTGTAACAATAAAGACCACGATCAATAATGAAGGCGGTCTTCTCTTCATCCTCGGGCGCCATCCGTAACTGGTTATAACTAGAAAAGGCGTCCATGAAGGTGAGGAGCTCATGGCCCGAGGTCGCATCCACCAGCTGATCGATCCTGGGTAGGGGATAGCTATCTTTCGGGCAGGCCTTGTTCAGCTTCTTAAAGTCAACGCACATCCTCCACTTGTTATTCGCCTTCTTGACGAGGACCACGTTCGAGACCCAAGTCGGATAATTAACCTCCCGGATGAGTCCGACTTTGAGGAGCTTGTCTTCTTCTTCAGTGATTGCTTTCTGTCTCTCCAGAGCATGGTGGCGTATCTTTTCTCTTATCGGCCGGTGCCTTGGATCAACGGCCAGCCGATGTTCCATGACCTCGGCGCCAATCCCCGGCATGTCCGCTGGGGTCCAGGCGAAGATGTCCGCGTTTCTCCTGAGGAAGGCAATGAGCTACCCCCGAACCTCGTCCGCCAAGTTGGAGCCGATCTGCACCGCGTGCTCCGAGTTTCCGTCATTCAAGGACACAGAGACGAGGTCCTCCATAGGTTCACCTCATTCCTCAGTGAGGTCGTCGCGGACATCCAGTCCGTCGACAAGATAAGGATCGGGCCATTCTCCTAGGGTAATTGAGTAGCAGTGCCTCGCCAAAGCCTGGTCTCCTTTGACCTCCCCAATCCCGCGGCTCGTCGGAAACTTCATCTTCAAATAATAGGTTGACACCACCGCCCGAAGGGCATTTAGACTAAGTCGGCCGAGAATCGCATTATAGACGGACGGAGTCCTTACGACTAGGAAGTCGACCTGTGCTTTGGCCAGTTTCGGAGGTTGCCCTGCCGTTACAGCCAAAGTTATTATGCCTTCGACTGGTACGGCGTTGCCAGCGAATCCTACCAGCGGAGAATTCATAGGCCCCAAGCGATCATCGGGTAGGAACATTTTTGAGAAGGCATCATAAAACAACACATCGGCCGAACTTCCATTATCCACCAAAACGCGGCGTACATCGTAGTCAGCAATGTTCAAAGAAATTACAACCGCATCATTGTGCGGGAATTGGATCTCCTGACCGTCCACCTCGGTAAAGGTCACGGGTTCCATGGTCCTTCGCCTCTTCATCGGTCCCTTGGATCCACTGGCCTCTCTTTGTTGAAGTCCCCCCGAGATAGTGTTGATGACGCCAAGAGGCAGCCGATCTTCTTGCTGGTTTTTCCCACTTGGTGGTAACGCTCCCAATCGATCTTCCCGCTCCTCAGGCCGTCTTTGCAGGAATCGACTAAGTCTACCTCGCCTGACGAGCTCTTCGATCTCGTCCTGGAGTTGGATGCACTCCTCGGTATCATGACTATGGTCGCGATGGTAAAGGCAGAACTTGTTAGGGTTATGCTTGCTAGGATGGGAACGCATTCTCTCCGATCTTGGAAGTCGTTCCCGGATCTCCATCAGCACTTGGGTCTTCGGGGCGTTAAGAGGGGCGTAGTTGTGAAATCGTCGTCAGGAAGAACTTCGACGCTGGGGAGAACCTTGGCGTGCCCTTCCGTCGGGGCTTCCCTGCCTCCGAGCTTGAGGGCGAGTTCGAGCTCGTCCGTGACCAGGGGGAGTCCGAGAATGCGGCCGAGCTTCAGTCCGCTTTCTTTCTTCGACGAGCCTGCCTGGTCCGTCGATTCGCCGCTCCGTTGGCTTCATCGTCCTTAGCCTCGAAGGCCTCCTCTGCCCGGACATAACTTTCGATCCGAGCTAGCATGTCAGCAAAATTTCTGGGATACTTTTTTTCCAGAAAAAATAGCAAGTCATTCTTTTGAAGGCCGCCCTTGAGAGCAGTCATGGCGACTGACTGGTCTAGGTTCCGGACCTCCAATGCAGCAGTATTAAATCGGGTGACGTAAGCCCGAATGGTTTCCCCCTCCTTCTGCTTGATGGCTATTAAGGAATCCGAACCTCGGCGTGGACGCCGACTACTGACGAAGTGGGCCGCGAACTGTTGACTCATTTGGTCAAACGATAAGATGGTACTCGACTTGAGCGCCGAATACCAATTCCTGATGGCTCCCTTAAGGGTAAAGGGGAAAGTCCAGCACAAGATAGCGTCTGATGCGCCATGGAGCAACATCGTTGTCCGAAAGGCTTCCAAGTGGTCGATCGGATCAGTGGTCCCATCGTAACTCTCGAACTGCGGGAGCTTGAAGTTCGGAGGGTCCGATTTTTGCATGATTTTCTACGAAAAAGGAGGGTCAGTGCAAATATCATTACCACGTGAGGAGGGAGTGTGATGAAGTTCTTCGATTCGTCGGCTCATTTCTAAGAGCCTTTGATCCAAGAGATCTTCACGGTCTCTGATCTCCAAGATTTTCTTGCACAATGGGTGCGAAGCTTCACCCTGGGTCGAGCCACGGTCCGAGCAAGGGCTCTCCCTCCTTTGCCTCCCCCTTCCGGGGATCGAAGGTTGGATAGCCCAAGTCGGTCGCCCCTGGACCAGATCACACGGCTCTAGAGAATCCCACGCCGATTGAGCTGGTATTGGGGCCTGCTGGTGCATGGCCTGCACCGTCTGCACTGCCTCCATGAGACCACGAACCTGCTGGACGAGCAGGTTGAACTGCTCCGCATCCACCGCGGCTATAGAGAGAACCTGGGTCGTCGGGGCTGGAGCGGAAGCGGACGGATCCGAACGGGATCGGACTGCGAAGGCCGCTGATCGCCAGATCGAGGCTCTCCTGGGGGGCATTTTTTTCGGAAAAGAATTATAAAGAGGAAGAAGAGAGATCTCCGGAGAGAGAGAAATCATCGTCGAGCACTCCTTTAAAAACAAGAGAATCTCAAAAGTTCGAAAGGCCCTTCCTCTAGTGCCAATCTGTTGACGCAGAATCTGATCGTCACCGAAATCAGTTGGAGCGATGGTGGACGAGATCGCCGTCGGAACCTGCAAAACGAAGTCCAGTCCGGAGCCAGTGGGGGGTGGCTCCGGTAGGACCCTCCGACGATCAAGTCAGCTCTGGCCAATAGGAATAGAGTGCTCGGGAATGAGTTCCGCGTAGCTTAGAGAGGAAGAGGAGAGCTTAGAGATCAGAGATTAGAGATTAGCGTATCTGGAGAATTCTTTTTATAGGCGGAGCTTGACGGCGACAGCCATAGCCGCGTGGTGGCGGACCACTTGAGGTTCGACGAAGCCAGTCTCAGGCGCCGTCTGCAACAGGTTGATGGTGACAGCCATCGCCGCCTGGTAGTGGGTCGCTGTCGCCTGTGGCAGACTGATGGTGACCGTTTGTCCAGCTTTAATAGCCATGGCTCTCAGAAAGTAGGCATTGACTGAACTTTGGCATATATCGATCCCAAAGGAGTTCGGACTTCCGAAGAGGAAGCTCAAAAGGAGTTCGGCTCTCGTAGGCATCTGGCTGAAGGTGTGCGGCTAAGGCTCGATCACTGGAAAATTCGGAAAAAGCTCGGCCGGCCGAGGGGGATGTCTGGAAGGAGTCCGGCTCCTGAAGAAGTCCGACCGAAGGGGATGTTTGGAAGGAGTCCGGCTCCTGAAGAAGTCCGGCCGAAGGGGATGTCTGAGAGGAGTCCGGCTCCTGAAGAAGTCCGATCGAAGGGGATGTCTGGAGGGAGTTCAGCTCTTGCAGGTGTCTAGCTGGAAGGGCGCGGAGAGAGTTTGGCTCTCGCGGGAGTCCGACTGAAGCTCGACCGTTGAGGAGTTCGGCTAAAGCCCGGCCGCTGAGAGTCCAAGGAGCTCAGCCGCTAAACAGTTCGGCCGGCTGAAGGGGTTCAAAGGAGCTCGGCCGTTAAGGAGTTCGACCGGCTGAAGGAGTTCGGTCCGACCGCTGAGGAGCTCGGCCGGGGGACGACCGCTGAGGAGCTCGGTCGGATAAGCCCGGCATCTTTGAGAGTTCGGCCAATTGAAGGAGTTCGGCTAAGACTCGTCCGTTGAAACCCTTCCGTAGCTACCGGCTGCATCAACCTGAGCATTGGGCTAGACTTCGGCGGGAGCGGGGTTCATCCCCAACAGGGAGCATGATGAAAAGATATCAACAAAACCAACATTAAACAAGCCTGCTAAGGAGGAGACCACAGCCTAACCAATGTAGGCCCTTAGCTTGTCCAATTCCAAGAATACGAAATCAGCTCAAACCCGTTTTCAAATCCAGTTTGTATGGATATTTAACTTGTTGATTTTGAAATATTAAATCATTCATTTATCATCACTACTCTTGAGTTGTACAGGTGGACTGTGGCTGGATAGATTTTGACCCACTCCTAGAAGCATATTTTTCTCGAAATTGAAAATGAATGCAGATTTTGATCCCATGTCATATAACCTCTGCACCATGCTTGAATTTTGGACAAAAGTTTCAGCTTGTACCTTTGAGGAGTTCTTGTCCGTTGCTTCTCCCAAACTTTATGATATTCCATAAGGTGAAAAGTTTGGATAATGCCAGCAAACAATATCTCCCCTCCTCTCCATTTTTGGACGCCAATTACCCAACTTCAATCAATGAATAAGATTACGGGCCTATTTGGTTCATTGTAAGTGGCTGAGCAGGTTCCCACTTTGCTAAAGTGGCCTTGTCTCCCCTTGGAGAAAAGTCATTTGAGCTGATTTTGTTCTTTGTGGGCCATGTTAGGAACCCATCTAGGCTCCACTTTTGACCAAGCAAACACTTGAAATGGGCTCCTGGGCCTAACTAGGTTCAGATGCCTAGTTGTGGGTGACCAAACAGTCTCTAAAGAAGGCAAAAGGGCTAGAGACCATATTGAGGGGAAGAGGTGATAGGCATTTGCAAACAGCCAATACTGTCTCTATAACCCTCTCCTTCTTTTCTTTCCCCTATCCCCCTTCCATTTTACACACCCCAAACATCATAAATGCCTCCATGGTTTGCTGTACCAGGTAATAACATACCATATCAAACATACAGCACCATACTAATAAGGAACTACAAAGTGTCTCATATCGTACCAACATTTGACATGCCTCACCATCTCGTACCATACCGTATTACTGACACTATAATAGGATGGATATGGAGCTTGGTACCAAGATGATGAACCTTGGATGCCTCTTTTCTTATGTGAAAAGAGAAGGTATGGACAATCTATTTCCTCTCTCTTTCTAAAAAGGAAGCCTAATAAGGCCAGTCAACCTCTTACGTTGCTGATGTAGCTAAGCAAGGAACCTTGGTTATGAGAAGTGTTGGAGCATATTCTCATGTAGGTATAGGGATGCAGATCTCTTATAAAGGTTGAATAAGAATTTAGGAAGCGAGTGACCAAATGAGCTTCGGATGAGATTGCAGGGCAGTTACCTCAAGGCTGAGCAGCATTGCATCAATAATTGAGTTGTTCTCATGCACTCACAAGCAAGTACTAATATGCATACGCCCATACATATAAACATGCACATAAGTTTGCATCACTACATATATAAAAGGCATATATATGTGCATATTATGCTGACTATTTATTTGTCACTGGCAGGGAGTTCACTAGAAAATGGACATCATCAGAATTTTAATCACATGTCATGCCATGCTGAAACTGGGACGGGGTATTGAGGGGATTGACTCAGTAACATACAATACAGAGCTGTATTAACCCTCAAAAATCAATACAAGCTAATACAAATAGCAAAAGTTGATATGAGCCAGTACAATACACAAAAACACACACTACGCATTGCCAAGTGTGTACATTCTCCTGCACTTACCCACATTGGCCAATGCTTGAAACCGTAAGATTTTATAGGCATACAAATATATATACTATCATGCATAAATACACACACACAATGCATGAATTCATTAGCATTTATAAGGTGTCTGTGTGCATTCATTTGTAATGTAAAAACTAGCGGTGACTTTCATACTTTTATCTCTTAGTTCCTATTAAATTCAAAGAAACATTTTGGCACCTAGTTTATTTATCATTATAAAGTAACATATGCACATAGCTATGTTATTGTATGGATGATATCTTTATTGCACAACATTCTCAAAGGGATCTCATTCTCCCATATGAACGAAATCACCTAATCCAGAAAACAAGGAATAATAATGGTAGCACCAATGATGTGAAAAGGCAAGAAATCAGTATTCCCCGAACCGTCTTAGATTGGACGGTTCAGGACATGCCGAACCATATCTATGGCTCACCAGTACGGTTCTAGTGTAAAACTTGGAACATTGGCAAAAGAGGAAGGAAAGAGAGGACAACAGAGAGAAAGGGGGGAAGGGAAGGAAAGGAAGAGGGAGAGAGATCCTTCGGAGGCCACTGGAGGGCTGTTGTGCCTATTGGAGGACCGGCAGGGGGGAAGGGAGAAGGGAGAAGGAAGAGAGAGAGAGAGAGAGAGAGAGAGAGAGAGAGAGAGATGGGAGGGAAGGAGAGGGGAGAAGGAGATAGAAGCATCAGAGGCCCACTGAGGCCTATGGAAGCCAGAGTTGGCCGATTGAAATAGGGATAGAAGCCCTTGTTTTAATTTTTTCTAGATATCGGGTGAAGTCGGCAACACCGTTGCCGACTTCACTTAGATTTTTTTTATTTTGCTAACAAAAAAAAAAGCCAGCAAACCTATTGTCGAAAGTCCTATTGCCAACTTTCGGCAACAGATTTGCTGGCTTCAATATGAGTCGGCAAAAAGATTTAAAGTCATGATCGAAATAGGAGTAGTCGTCCCTATTTCAATCGATAGAGGATAGAGAGGAATCGGGCCACCATGGCCTTTCAATAGTCACTACTAGCCTCCCCACCCTCTCCTTCTCCTTCCCTCCCTCTCCCTCCCTTCCCCTCACCCCCCCTCCATTTTCTCTCTCGATTCGAAGTTCCCTACTTCTCTAGGGGCCTCCACAGCCCTTTGGCAACCACCACCAGCATCTCCACCATCTCCCTCTCGCCTCCCTCTACCTCTAATTCCCTTTTCCTCTCTCTGGTTCTCCGTCTCCCTCACTTTCTTTACCATTTCGGTTTGAGCCTGATACAAAACGATATACCAGCATTACCAAACCTACCGCTGGCCGACCGGCATGGAATCTAGTTCCAATACAATGAACCTTGCAACAAATGATAACTTCATATAAAATTATCCAATTGTACCCTTTCCTTTGATTCAAATTTTCTCAAAGAATGCAGATATATTTTACTATTGCCTTTACATAAGTCTCCGGCTTTTGCGATAAAAGAGAGATTCCAAATATACAAATAAGACATAAATGACGTATCTCAGTATATTTTTACTATCAATTATCATAAGATAGCCTTCCCAACTATTCCAACAAAATCAACTAAACAAAATACATAATCCACTTTTAACCTCAAATAACCATGGTATATGTTTAATGATTTCTAATGGGAAGATATTGACAGAATCTAGTATAAGAAAGTAATTTATAATCTATATTGCTGCAATTCAGAGATCAGCTCCCTAGGAGCTCCTTAATGAAAGAACAGTTGTTTGAGCCGATCTTCTACCTTCCTGCTTTTTCCACGCTGTGCAAGAGCAAATTACAGATTGTCTTTTTGTGTTCTGGCACCAAAAAGGCCTGATTTTTCCATGCTATGCAAGACCAAGTTACAGATATCCTCTTTGGGCTTCCGGCTCCAAAAAGGCCTTTGCCAATACATTACCGAGTCTCCAACCCCCACCCCACAAGAAAAAGGAGTGTAATACTGAATCCTCACCCGAGGAATGATGATAATAATAAGGAGAGAAAAACGGATAAAAGAAAGCATTCTACTCTCCTTCCAATGAAAGCATAAATCACACTCCCTTCCCACAAAAAGAGAGCCTCAAGAGAAAAAAAATTGTGACAGCAACCCGGTGAATGAGAACATTAAACAGATTCTAATGATTTTAAATAAAAAAGGAACGATCTTTTGCAATTCCCATAACCATAACCATGTACCAAAAGAACGTGGTACTGAAAAAGAAAATAATAAAAAGATTTCATTACTTTCTCTTTCTACCAATCTGCAAAAACCCAACCACCACAATCAGCGGTTGGATTGAATTGTCAGCTCAAGTATATTAATAACAAGCAGACAGGTGACACCAACCCATCAAAAACTTCCCTTCAAGTAATATAGGCCCTAAGATAAGAGAATTAAACAATAGGATGAGCAGAATATTGACCGAGAACAATAAAAAATGGCAGGGAATCAAATGCTTTGCACAATCTCCAAAAGAAGACATAAACGCTAGCAGAACAAGAGCGCTAAATTAACCCAATCCGCTGTACAAAGTTATTGTAGCCATACCTGATTCGCAACTATATTCCTCAAAATTTGCCTTCTGCATGCATAAATTGGCAAATTCTCATCCAACCTCCGGCACTCGCGCACCGTGACGGAGTGGATGCAGCCCCAATCCCGGCCACCTGCGAACTTAAGCAGCTCGAAAGCAGCCTCCTTTTCCGCCCCAACCTCTTCCAGGGGCTCTCCAAGATGACGGAGAATGCAACGCATGGCAGCTCTAAATTCCTCCATCTTCTTCCTCAGGTGCTCCTCCTCCGTCTGTAGCTGCGTCCGCTTCGCATAGAGTTCCTCGTAGTCCTTCAACCGGTTCCGGCCGCCCAGCTCCGCTGAAACCTTCTTGATCTCGGCAGTGATCTCCCCAATCCTCTGCTCGCACCTCTTCACCGACTCGCCCTTGAGGAGGTCGCAGGCGTGGGCGACGAAGAGGGACCTGACCCGGGCCGCAGCCTCCTCCCCGTCGTAGCGAACGGAGGTCCCGGAAACGACCACCTTGGGACGCAGGAGGTGGGCCCCCTCGAGGCGGCGCCGCCAGAAGAAGAGGACAGTGTCCATGGTCTCTTTCTCTCCCCAGTAGAAGAGCTTCGCGGCGACGCGGCCGGAGGCGTAGACAAAGAACTCCGCCGGCCGGGAGGGACACGAGTTGATCAGGGCGTCGATGACGTCCAGCTCCCTCCGACTGTGGTCCCTCTTACCGCTCCGGCGGATAAGGAGCACCATGAACGGACGCAGCGGCGTCGGCGGCTGGGGGCGGGGGTGGGGGTTGAGCGGCCATGAGATGCGACGCCATTGGCCGGCGGGGGGTGGCGGGAAGGGGGCACGAGAGGTTCCCGGCCTCATCCTCACGGCGGCCACCTCGGCAAGCCGGGGCAGCGGCGAAGGAAGTCTGGAATCTTGGGTGGGTGGGGGCAGCCAAGCGGTCCGAGAGCGCTAGAGAGTCGGCCGAGAAGAGACGGCAAGAGGAGAGAAGCAGGGGAGGAGCCGGAAAGAAAGTAAGTGTAATTGTAGTTACCGGGGTCGGTGTCTACGGTTAGTGGTGACGGCGAGAACGAATCCAAAAATTACGAAATTTGGTCAGAGCGCAGGTATTATACCAAATTAATATATGCTACGCTACCCCACGGCTGTCATCAATCGATTTATCCCACGAGGCGTGCCAGCGGTGCAGTGCGAAAGTTTTGCTATTGTTTCTGGGCCCTATAGCATGATGTCGGAGATTTAATTGTCGGATTTATTACTTTTTATCTGATTTGCGATAGCCCGACACGTGAGTCACAAAGGTCTCATGGATTTCTTGACCCGAGCCTCGACCCCCGCTTGTGACGATGGAGAGGCGGTGCTTCCGTTGCCGGGCATGGAGTATCGTTGAGGGTGGGCATCAGTATAGAATGAAAAATTATTTTTTTATAAATAATTTTAAAAAAATTAACATTTATTTCGTACGGAAAGAATTATATTTTTCCACAATCTTTTCATGGATATTGCCATAAAAGGGTAGTAAAGTTATTTATATTTAAAATATTTATTTATTGATTCCATTAATGAAGAATTTAATGGAAAAATACTGTTGTAGAAGAAAGATGATTTAAGAAATAATAATTTTTACAAAGTAAACATGCAATAAGCTAAGATATATATACACAAAGCTAATTTTCATTTTTAGCAACGTAGATACTATATGAAATTTTAATTTTTTTAAAAAAATAAATCAAGATATTGATACATAGTATAACAAGTACTTATAAATATAA
The DNA here is from genome assembly GCA_006176705.1 of Cocos nucifera. Classification (NCBI taxonomy): domain Eukaryota; kingdom Viridiplantae; phylum Streptophyta; class Magnoliopsida; order Arecales; family Arecaceae; genus Cocos; species Cocos nucifera. Next base: position 1,730,923 of record QRFJ01000185.1, read on the forward strand.
TATTATATATATATAATATATCATATTTATAAGTTTTAAAATTGATATCTTGACCATATTGATCAAAATATCTTCTTAACTCATTCTATTTTTAGGTTTGATTTAATACTTATTGATTAAACATACTTTAGAAAATTAAAAAGATTTCAAAAATTAATCTATACATTTAAATTATATTTGCCAATATCTCATGGTATATTAAGTTTTCTATTTTTTGTTTTAGAATATGATATATTGGTTTATATTAGTTAGCAAAATAAGCATTGATAAATGTCATATTTGTAAGCTCTATCTATGCAATATATTGATATCTTGATCAATATGTTGCCCAAGTAAAACCATTGCATATGGAATAAAATTTCATAGAGAGTACTACACAAATATTCTTTCAACTAAAACAAAAGGAAAGTAATTATATAAGTTATTAAAAGAGACTAGTTTAGACAGTCTTTCATTCATAAAGCCAAAAAATGGTATATCCAAGGTTTTTAAATTCTGAGATGTTGATCATTTGAAGGTGATCGAGATTAAGATATGCTGAGAGCTTGGTTAACCCAAGTTGATAGGTAAGAAAATCTGAAAAAAAAAAAAAAAATGCAAGATTTGCTAATATCTCAATAGTATCTTAATTTATTTATATGGATATAGCAAATGAAAAATCTAGAAAGATATATGATTTTATGAGAATCGGGCAAAATCTAAGGACATAGATACCAAAATCTAAGTCAATCAAAAACTGCCAACTATATTCAAATATTGTTTAAATTTTTATGAGTAAAATATTGGGTAAAATATGTTTTTGATCCTTGAAATTTAATGTGACCTTTTAAATGGTCCCTTAAGTTTTAAAAGCTCAAATTTAGTCTTTCTATTTTTTAAACTATTTTAATATTGTCCTTCAACCACTTTCTCTCATAAAATATTCTAACCGGTAATAACCAGTGCTTACATGCTAAAACTGATGCTTTTGTGGTAAAACCAACTAAATAAAAATAATATTGCATTAACCAAGATAATGTGGCACAGATGATGTGGCATAATAGATGAAAAATCTTATTTTGATGATGTGGCATATAGGTGATAACATAGCATATATCATGGAATGTTCTATCCAAAAGTATCTAATCATGAATGCCACATCATATCCATATGTCATGTTATCATCCGTGTACCATAAATTATGTCTTTTATCCTTTAAGTTTTATAAATATTTTTATATTATCATTATAATTAAAAAAAATCTCTTCTAAGTTTTTTAATTTTTAAGTGTGATTTAATATAGAATTAATATAAAGATGACGGTTAAAACTAAAATAAAGAGATAATATATATTGAAAACAAGAAAATTTATATTAATAATATAGTATTACATTGCTGATTTCTACTATATCTTCAATTATCCTCTTAATCACATCGTTCTTTTCCTTCTACCTTCTACCAGAACAAACATAGATATATACAAGAAAAAAATCTGCATCAACATGACTCGTATATAACGCCACATCACACATTATTCATTTAACCTTCCATTCCATTCTTTGATCTTGTTTTTCCTAAAATGCAAATGAACAAAGTCCGATCCAAATCCAAGAAGAATGGAAATCAAAAGAAGATAAATAAAAGAAAAAAAATGATTTTTATTTTTAATTTTTTCTCATGACTTTCCCATTCTACTTTAACTGGAGCAAATGCTTGAGATCCTTAGTTACATAGTCCATAATTACTAATCCATTCTTCTTCAAGAAAAAACTTAGTAAAGATAGCAAGCTCAATGAAGGAGAAACTAAGAATATTAAGCCTATGTACTCTATTATTGCTTCCACCAAACCATGATGGTGGTCTTCAAATCTTCAAACCTAATATGCTTGAGACCATCTCTACATCCAAACCCAACCTCCCATTTTAAACACCGCTACCATCTTCAGAATTTTAAATGCATCCACTAGCTCACCCCGCTTCAACATCATTGTGTACCATAGGCTAGAATGATCGTATTAAATCATACTTAAAAATCAAAAAATCTAATTAGAGATTTTTATAAACTATAAGGATTTAATAAAAATATTTATCAAAATTAAAAGATTAAAAATATAATTTATGGTACATGAATGATGATATGGTGTATGGATGATACTGTAGCATATGGTGTGGTGTATAAAGGATGATGTGATACTTGATGATTGGATATTTTTGGCTAAAAAATTTTACAGCATATGCCACGTCATCAAAATAAAAATTTTCATATACTATACCATGTCATAGTATAAATGCCACATCACCTGAGTTAATGCCATGTCATCTCTATTTAGATATTTTTTTATATAAATATTAATTTTTGCCATGTAAGCATTGGTTATTATTAGTTTGAATTTTTGTGAGAGAAAGCAGCCGAATTTGAAGGAAGCACCACAATAAAATAGGTTAAAAAATAAAGGTATCAAATTTTAGCTTTTTGAACTAAAGGGAAAAATTAAAAAATTGTGCTAAACTTTAGGGATCAGAAACATATTTTATCCTAAAATTTTTTAAAATAACTAAAAGATGGATATGTTATATCATATCAATTAATGTGTTGAAATTTATCACTTAGAAGAAAATAACATTTTTGGTTAAAATTTTTGTACTAAATCAGATAATATATCATACTGCTCCAAACTAAGATGTTAATCAATATTGTGGTAAACAGTTCAAGGTATTGCGGAAGCACATTATGTGGTAAAGTTTTGACTTGATATATCAACTATATTGATCAGTCTCTCTCTGGTCAAGATGAATTGACATATTAATTTCTGATGGGATGATGAGGAACACATTAAGCGGCATTTTCTGTTGATCATGCAGTAGATAATAAATTTGATGTTGGATTTAGCCTTCAATCAAATTTTTAGAATTTACTGATTGCATCATCCCATTTCAATATCATACTACATGATTATGTTTCTCTTACTTAATTATTCATTTAGCACCTATAACATCCTTTCCAATTTTCACCATCCTAATTATTGGTCTTCTTATATCAAGCTTTTTTTTTTCTTATTTAGTTATTGCAAAGAAACAAATGCACTCAACTTCTAGTTGGACTTTTTTCATAAATGCTCTCTTTGATAATATAATTCGTCCAATTAGCAGTGTTGGGGATAAATTCTGCTCCCATCGAGTTGGACTTTTTTCATAGATGCTCTCTTTGATAATATAATTCGTCCAATTAGCAGTGTTGGGGATAAATGCTTATCTTAATGCAACCGATAATCATAGAAGAGCTTCAATAAAAAATTCTCCCTCAGTGGCCGAACTCCTCAGTGATCGAGCTCCGACTGAACTCCTCAGCGGTCGAGCCCCAGCTGGACTCCTACGGGAGCCGAACTCCTCCTTCAGTCGGACTTCTACGGGAGCCAAACTTCTTTCGGATTCCTCCTTCAGCCAAACTTCTTCAGGAACCGAACTCCTTCCGAATTTCTCCTTCAGTCAGATTTCTCCAGCGAATTGCTCCCGGATGATCTCCTCAAGACGTATTTTCTTTAGAAGTTCGAACTCCTCTGAAATTGATATATATCGAAGCTCTTCACCGACCAATGCCTGCTTCCTCCAAACTTCAATTATTGAATCTCAACGAACGGTCACTATCAACCTGATGACACCTTCCTCTCCGTACCGAACTCCACGTGGTTCCGAGCAGCTCAGTACTGGACAGCTATGGATGTCGCCATCAGTCTGCTACAGACGGTGCTACAGACGGTGCCCCCCTTCGTGACAGACTCCATCAGACCTCGAGCGGCCCGCTATCAAACGACTGTAGCTGTCACTATCAATCCGCTATAAGCTCTGTCTATAAAAAGAGATCCTTCAAATATGTTTTCTCTAAGCTCTCTTCTCCTTTCCAAAATTCTATCGAACTCTTTCATGAGCATTCCATTTCTGTTGGCCAGAAGAGCGGATTTAATCATCGAAGGATTCCACCGGAGCCACCACCATCGACTTCGGATGAAACTTTATTTTGTAGATCACCGATGACGATCTCGTCTTCCTCGACTCTAGCTCATTTCGGTGTCAATCAGATTCTGCAACAACAGAATTGGCACTAGAGAAAGGATCCTCTATTCCTAAGGTATCCTTATTCTTAAAGGAGTGCTCAGTCGACCTGCCAACCTTCTCCTTCAAGATTTATCTCCATCCTCTTTCTCGATCCCAAGAAATACCTCCAAAGAAGGTGACTACTAGAAGATCTACCGCTTCTACTGTCAGGTCTGAGCCAGATCCATCTATTCCTGCTCCATCGTCGGTGCTTTAACCACCACCTCCATCGATGGCCATGGTAGATCCGGAGCAGTTTAACCTGCTAATGTAGCAGGTTCAGGGTGTCACCAAAATAGTGTAGGCTATGCAGCAGCCTCCGGCGATGATTCCGCCAAAAAATCTACCATCAAGATATCAAGAATCGGTCCTAAGAAAGAGCATTTGGCTTAGCATACCCATCGTCCTTAGCAAGGAGAAATAGAAAGCAGAGGATCCATGTTCGGATCATGATTATTCTTCAGAAGAGACCTTCTCCATCTACAGTCGAAAGCCATCCAAGATCTACGACTGAGACGACGTCCTCGATCATAAACTACGAAAGATGGACCGACGGATTGAAGAACTCTGCCACGTCGCTTCGGCTCCCCACGACGACATCTGCACTGATCCTTCTTTTTCTTTCCGAATTATGCAAGAGCCTATTCTACCGAACTTCAAGCTTTCCCAACTTGAAAGCTGTGATGAAACCTCTGATCCAATTCAGTCGATCACCTGAAAGCCTTTTGGACCATGATGCTACTCCATGGCGCACCAGACGTCATATTATGTCGAGCTTTTTCATCTACCTTAAAGAAAGCAGTAAGAAACTGGTACTCGATGTTGAAGTTGGGTACGATCTTCTTCTTTGATCAGATGAGCCATCAGTTTGTGGCTCACTTTGTCAGCAACCAACGTCCGCATCGAGGTTTGGATTCCTTATTGAACATCAAGTAAAAGAAAGAAAAATCCATTCGGACTTATGTCACCCAATTTAATATTGCTGCATTGGAGGTCCGGAATCTAGACTAGTCAGTCGCGATGGCCACACTCAAGGGCGGCCTTCAGAAGAATGATTTATTGTTCTTCTTGGAGAAGAAGTATCTTAGAGACTTTGCCGATCTGCTAGCCCGAACCGAGAGATATGCCCGTGCGAAAGAAGTCTTCAAGTTGAAAGATGAAGAAGCCATAGGAGAGCAGTAGGCGGGCGAGTCTAGTAAGCCCACGGCTGATGTAGGGCCGAATGAAGTTCGACAGTGCTTACGGACTCTCTCCGAGTGCAAGCAAGCCCGAACTCTTCCTCAAGCTCATCATCAAAGAAGCCCTGACAGAAGGGTGAGAAGAAGTCCTCCCCCAGAAGGTTCCACAACTACGCCCCCCTTAATGCTCCTAAAACTCAAGTTCTGATGGAAATTAAGAATCAGCTACCAAGATCAGAAAAATTATGATCTCCTCCGAATAAGCATGATCAAAGTAAGTACTGTCTCTACCATCGTAACCACGGCCACAATATTGAAGAATGTATTTAGCTCTGAGACGAAATCGAGGAGCTCATTACGAGAAGCCGGTTGGGTCGATTTCTTAGACGCCAATCTGAAGCAAGAGAAGATCGGCCAAGGATGCTACCGTAGCCAGAACCACCAATAAGAGAGGAATAACAAGGAGATCGACTGCCTCTCGGCATCATCAATCTAAGGACTTCTCAGGGGGTCATCCATCCTATTTCTGAGGGACTTAGTACTTTGACGAGCCACCATCTCTTAGCCTTAGAGCCAGGGAAAGCTTGCCCCAAATTGGGAAGGCCCATATGAAGTAAAGGAGGTCGTTTGGTCCAAAACTTATCGTCTGAAGGAGCTCGGAGGAACAACGCTCCCACGATCTTAGAACTCAGAAAATCTGAGGATGTACTACTAGTAATTTTTCTTCAATAAAACTCCTCCATTTTAATATTATTATTTCTTGGTGTAAAAACTATGTGATGACAAGAAAGAAGCAATTAATAGTGATCATGTTAGGATCAAGAGGAGAACTTCATCCTGACATGAGCAAGTCAAAGTCCTTCAACCTCAGTTGGAGATAAGATCTCTCCCGAGCTTCTACAACAATAGAAAAAAGATCTCCTTCAATCTCGACTGGAGATAAGATCTTCCTCGAGCTTCAAAGTCTATGTCAATAGAAAATAAGATCTCCTTCAACCTTGACTAGAGATAAGATCTCTTTCGAGCTTTAAAGTCTACGTCAACAGAAGATAAGATCTCCTTCAATCTCGACTGGAGATAAAATCTCCTCCAAGCTTCAAAGTCTACGTCAATAGGAGATAAGATCTCCTTCAATCTCGACTGAAGATAAGATCTCTTCCAAGCTTCAAAGTCTACGTCAATAGGAGATAAGATCTTCTTCAACCTCGGCTGAAGATAAGATCTCCTCCGAGCTTCAAAGTCTGCATCAACAGGAGATAAGATCTTCTTCAACCGACTGGAGATAAGATCTCCTCCAAGCTTCAAAGTCTGTGATAACAGAAGATAAGATCAACCTCGACTGGAGATAAGATCTCTTCCGAGCTTCAAAGTCTATGACAACAGGATATAAGATATTCTTCAACCTCGATTGGAGATAAGATCTTCCTCGAACTTTAACTTCGACGTCAACCCCGACTGAAGATAAGATCTTCTCCGAGCGTCTGCATCAACAAGAGATAAAATCTTCTTCAACCTCGGCTGGAGATAAGATCTCTCCTGAGCTTCAAAGTCTACATCAACAGAAGATAAGATCCTCTTCAACCTCGACTGTAGATAAGATCTCTCCTAAGCTTCAAAATTTGCGTCAATAGAAGATAAGATCTCCTTCAACCTCGGCTGAAGATAAGATCTCCCTTAAGCTTCAAAGTCTACGTCAATGAAAGATAAGATCTCCTTCAACCTCGATTGGAGGCAAGATCTCCTCCAAACCTCAACTTCAACTTTAACCTCGGCTGGAGATAAGATCTTCTCCGAGCTTCTATAACAATAGAAGATAAGATTTTCTTCAACCTCGGCTGAAGATAGGATCTCTTCCGAGCTTCTACAATAATGGAAGATAAGATCTCTTTCAATCTCGACTAGAAATAAGATCTCTCCCAAGCTTCAAAGTCTACATCAATAGGAGATAAGATCTCCTTCAACCTCGACTGGAGATAAGATCTCCTTTGAGCTTCAAAGTTTGCATCAACAGGAGATAAGATCTTCTTCAACCTCGGTTGGAGATAAGATCTTCTTTAACCTCGATTGGAGATAAGATCTCCCTCGAGCTTCAAAGTTTGCATCAACAGAAGATAAGATCTTCTTCAACTTCGGTTGGAGATAAGATCTCCTTCGAGCTTCAAAGTCTGCATCAACAGAAGATAAGATCTTCTTCAACCTTAGCTGGAGATAAGATTTTCTCTAAGCTTCAAAGTCTATGTCAACGGGAGATAAGATCTCTTTCAACCTTGGCTGGAGATAAGATCTTCTTCAAACTTCTACAACAACAAGAGATAAGATCTCCTTCAATCTCGATGGAAGATAAGATCTCTTTCGAGCTTCAAAGTCTATGTTAACGGAGATAAGATCTCCTTCAACTTTGGCTGGAGGCAAGATCTCTTCCGAACCTCAACTTCAACGTCAACCTCAGCTGAAAACAAGATTTTCCCTAAGCTTCAATCTTAACGGATGCAGAGCCCAAAAGTAGACTTCGGCTATCATCTTTTTGGTACTTCCTTCCTTTGAATTTCGAACTCGAAAGTGGGGGGACTATTATTGGGGATAAATCTTGCTTCCATCGAAGTCCAGTCTGATGCTTATCTTAATGCAATCGATAATCATGAAAGAGCTTCAATCGAGAATTCTCCCTCAGTGATCGAACTTCTCAGCAGTCGAGCTTCGATCGAACTCCTCAACAGTCGAGCTCCAGCCAGACTCCTATGGGAGCCGAACTCCTTCAGTCGGACTCCTACAGAAGCCGAACTCCTTTTGGATCCCTCCTTCGATCGAACTCCTCCAAGAGCCGAACTTCTTTCGGATTTCTTCTTCAGTCAGATTCCTCTAGTGGATTGCTCCCGGATGATCCCCTTCAGACATATTTTCTTTAGAAGTCCGAACTTCTTTGAAATTGATGTATGTCGAAGCTCTTCATCGATCAACGTCTACTTCCTCCAAATTTTGATTATTGAATCTTAACGAACGGTCACTATCAGCCTGACGACACTTTTCTCTCCATACCGAACCTCATGTGGCCTCGAGCGGCTCAGTACTGGACAGCTATGACTGTCGCCATCAATCTACTACAGATGGTGTTACAAACGACGTCCCCCTCCATGACAGACTCCATCAGACCTCGAGCAGCCTGCTATCAGACAGCTACAGCTGTCACTATCAATCCACTACAAGCTCCGTCCATAAAAAGAAATCCTCTAGATATATTTTTTCTAAGCTCTCTTCTTCTTTTCAAAACTCTGTCAAACTCTTTTCGGAGTACTTCATTTCTGTTGGTCAGAAAAGTAGACTTGATCGTTAGAGGATCCCACTGGAGCCACCACCATCAACTCCGGATGGAACTTTATTTTGTAGGTCACCGACGATGATCTCGACTCCAGCTCATTTCGACGTCAACTAGATTCTGCAACAACAAGCAGTATATAATTCAAAACTAAAAGGTGGCCAATAATATTTTGGTTTATAATTGTTATAGGATTATTTCAATATTATTTGATCTATATTTTTTAGAGGGGAATTTGGTATTTTATTTAGCTCACATCAAAGTAGTTTGGTATATATTTTAAAGAGTTCAAGTTGCCATGTAGCTTTAAATTTAAGAAAATTGTTTCTTATTATAAAGTTTAGAAATGGATATGAAATCAAATTACTTATAATTATATATAGGTCTTAAAATTTGTTAGATCATGGTTAATCATTTAGATTCATCTCTAGAGCCAACTAATTTTTTTAAAATAAAACTAGCAAATTTGCGCTTGCAATGCATAATTAAGAAAAAATGATAATCAAAACATTGAAATGAATGTATAAATAATAAAAAAGATAAATTAAAAATAATAAATCAAAATAAAAACAAAAGTCATGATGCCTAATTAAATAACTAAAAATACATAATAGAAGAATAAAATATGAATTGCTTCTAAAATGTAGCAAAAAGATATAAAATATAAAAACATAAGAAACTAAATTAGGGATAAAAATTAAATAAAAGAAATTAAATAACTAAAATCATAATATGCAAAGATCCCAAAAAATCAAAATATGAATGTCTAAATAAAAAAAAGAGGTGATAAAATACAAATAAAAATAAACAAAGGATAAAAAATTTAGAAATAAGTTATATGAATTAAAAGGTTAGAAAAGGTTGTGTAGAAATAAAAGAGGTCATAAAAATAGATGATTATAAATTAAAAATATCAAGTAATTGATAGAATAGTTAGAAATATCAAATTGATATAGTTATAAAGAACATGATAAAAATAGAGCAAAACAACCCTTAGGTACAAGTTATTTTCTATTATCATGTGAAATATTATACTATGGATGCTAGGGGCATTTATTATGTCTTAAGAAGAGGCTTAATCCCTGCATTACAGAAAAAGGTTTTTTTTATAGCAAGAGCTATACCATAATTGTAGGTGGGGTAGCTTTCGGACTTGAATTCTAGAAGCATTGTATTAAGATTTATAGTGCTTCCAAGCCTTGGGAGGCCACAGGAGGAGTCAAGGTGTTGGTTCTGGGATATTAGGATGGATGTGATTCCTAGAGCTAGGTAGGAGTTATCCTAGGATGAAGATAGTGTGTAGCCCTCCATGAACTTGAGATTCAAGTATGAGGACCTTAAGATGGCTTGGTAGATGCTTCGAAGATCTAGAACATAAGGTGGAGCAAGAAATCAGAGTCAGAAGAAGAATCAGCCAAGATAAGAGACTAGCACATAGATGAGCTGGCTCGGATACATAGTTGAGATGGCTCTGATTGAGATCGAGCCAGCTCAGGATAGATTTGAGTAGACTCTCTTAAGCAGACAGAAGATAGGATTCGGATGAGACACAGTCGAACTAGCTCAACTTCTAAAGAAGCTGGCTTGATGATAGCGAACAGAATTGAACGAGATCTTCTATTTGATTTTGGATTAGGTTTAATTCAAGAGGGCTTAAGGCCTAGTTTATAAGGTATTAAGGGGGCTAACTAATGTATGGGTTGGATTTAAATCCAAAAGATGAGAGCATGAGAGACATAGGTGTACATGGGCTCAATAAGTACTTTCGTATATTGAGTTAGCCAGGAGAGTTTTTGGTCGGGCCTAATAACTATGTACAAATACATAGATTATATTAGGATTTTATAATATTGATTGAAATATAGATCTTTTCTTCCTTAATCTCTCTTATCTCTTCTCTTTAGTGTTGCCACCCCAGGATTCTTGAAGAAAACCTAAAGAGAGGGGCGCCTCTCTCAAGCCCTAGGAGAGAGGCACCCTATTACAAATTCAGATGGTGGATCGATGGTTCGTTGTTCTTAGAAAACATCATAGGTCTTCTTAGGTCCATGCTAAAGATCAAGAATTTTTGCAATAATTGGTATCAAAGCCCTGGTATTAGATTCGATGGAAGAAAGGTCAAAGCTTCATCGAAAATTATGGTAAGATGCTGAATAGATTCCTTTGAATACAATTTTATTTTTTGTGTTTGGTTACTGGAGATCTGATTGTGATGGCATTGAGTACCATTAAGACGGACTTTGGAAGTTCAATGGCAAGGGTAACTTCACCCTTTGGCAACAAAGTATGAAGGATTTGCTGGTGTAGAATAGAATCTATAAGATCTTAACTTGAAAAAAATCGAAAAAGATTTCTGTTGAAGAGTGGGAGAACTTGAAGAAATAGCCTTTAGCATAATTTAGATGTGCCTCATTAATGAAGTTCTGTAGCAGATCAATATGGAAACCATGTAGGATTTGGTGTGGTGCTCCCAAGCCTTGAGGGACCACGAGAGGAATCAGGATGTTGGCTCCAGGAAGACTAGGACAAGTGTGAGTCTTAAGGCTAGGATAGGAGTTGTCCTAAAAGAAAATGGCATGTAGCCCTACATGGGCTTGAGGTTCAGGTGTGAGGATCTTGAGGGGCTTGGTAGCTACTCTGAAGATTTGGGACACAAGGTAGAGCAAAGGATCAAAGCCAGGAGAAGAATCAGCCAAGACAAGGGACTGACACACAGACGGACTGACTCGAATATGTAGTCAAGCTATTTTGAACTGAGATCAAGCTGACTTAGGATGCAGTCGAGCCGGCTGTCTCAAATAGACAAAAGATAGAATTTGGGCAATACGCAGTCGAGCCAGCTCAACTTCTGATAGAGTCGGCTTGATGGTGGCAAACAAAACTGGATGAAATATTCTATTTAGGATTTTAAGGCCTGGTCTAATAAGATCTTAAGGTGGCTAACTCATATATGGATCAGATTTAGATCCAGAGGATGAGAACATGGAAAACATGGGTGTACATAGGCTTAGTGAGTGCATTCATGTGTTGGATTAGCTTAAAAAAGTTTGTCAACTGGAGTTTGGATTTATTAAGATTAATGTGGTATAGTTGAAATCCTAAGATATATAAACTCAATATTGTAATCTTTACAAGAGAGTGGAATCAATATACAGCTTTTCTCCCTAACTCTCTTCTCTCTTTTCTCTCTGATTCCAACACCAAGCCCTAGGTGCTACCATCAACTTTTGCTCTTCTTCATATTTCTAGATTAATATTCAGGTTCACGTAAGAGATCGGATCTATGACTATGGTTTTGAGTAGCTGTAGGCATAATAATTGATATCAAAGTAGTACCGATTGATCTAACGAACCACACTGAAGGGACTTTGACAAAAACTGGAGAACACATATATGGGCAAGAATATAACAAACAAGCTATGGTTAAAAAAGTAGCTATATAGTTTGCGGATGTCCGAAGGAAGAGATCTAGTTTTTTATATCCAAAAGTTTAATTAAGTTTGCTCGGATGTCATGAGCCTTGCTATGAAGATTGATGAGGAGGATAGAGCTCTCCTATTATTGTGTTCACTACCAACAGTATTTGATGGTTTGATTACTATCCTGGTGTATGAAAAAGAGATTTTAAACTTTGAGAAAGTGATTGGAATTCTCAAATCTAACGAGCAGCAAGAGAGGCTAGTTAAAAAAAACCCTAACTCAGATGTGCTTTCTATGAATGAGAGACAAGAAAGATCTAAGGAGAGGACTCGAGATAAATCAAATTAATGATAGATCGAAGTCTCAAAAAAATCAGAAGGCTTGAAAATGCTACAAGTATCATCAACCTAGTCATATTAGAGGTAATTACCTATTTTTGAAGAATGAAAAGAGAAAGGACACTTCTAAGGATGGATCGATCAGTGAGAGTGGTGCTCTATCATCTGAAGATAGTGGAGATGATATACTGATAGTATCAGATGGAGTTATAAAATTGGACAGCTACTGGATATTGGGTTCAGCATATTTCCATCATTACACTGCACATCAAGAGTGGTTCTCATCATATGAGAGATCTGATGAAATATTAGTCTTAGAGATAATCACCCATTTAGAGTTGTTGGTATTGATACAATCAGAGTGAGGATATATGATGGAGTCATACGGATACTCAGCAATATGAAGCATGTACCAGAACTGAAGAAGAACTTAATATCCCTAGGTTATTTAGAAGGATAGGGGTATGTTTTTAGTTATCAGTTGGATAGTGGGTGTTTGAGAATTTCTAAGAGTGGATTGATAATGATGAAAGGAAGAAGACTGAGCAACAATCTGTATAGGATAGAGGGTGTTGTCCGGGTAGACAACCCAAGAGGAGGGATGAAATAGGTTTTCAAAAATTTAAAACAGATATGTTCGGTGAAAAACATTTGAAGTCTATATAAATCAGATGAGAGAGAAAATAAAAGATACAAGCAATAGCGTGCACACAAATAAGAAAATTTTCTAGTGGTTTGGTGCACTTTCAGCACCTACGTCCACTCTCCAAGTAAGATTCTTAGAAATTCTACTATAATTCCATAAGATTACTGTTAGATATATGTGCCCTAGAAGCCAGAATTGGCTGACACTTGTAATACACTTCTAGGGGCAAAATTATAATTTTGACTATAATTAATGAAATGGGTTATTTTCTATCACACCTGTGTATTTAGTGTCTGTGATACATCCTTTGAGTTAATGGTAATGATAATTCATATTTTCAAGAGTTGAAAATTTAAGACATGAATAATCATTATTAACTCATAAATAGCTCCTGACCATAGGATCATCATGAGGATGGTGATTGATTCGGAAGGTTGGTGTACGATCGCATCTCTTTAGTAGATGAGTCTTGAGTCTACGGTGTGGAAACACCGGAGCGAGAGTACAGGTACTCGTTAGAGAATGAGGGCACTGAGCGTGACCACCTCGAGTAGTCATTAGGAAGTCTACCTTCTCGTCAATGACTGACTCGATGCTGCAGTAGTGTGGTCTGGTTCTTTGACCTGAGATGCATCGGTAGTTCACCTTGAGGGTGTTATAGTTGACTACACCATTACTCGGTCTCCTAGCCATATGGAACCCTGAGGTGTATGTTGGCTATAGCATGTTCATTTGTAGGAACTGGATTGCATCAAGATGGAATCTATCTACCTTGGTGGTAGAGGAGTAGCCCCTATGATGATCATGAGAATCAAGTCCAGAAAATCCATGGCCATGGTAGAGTGAAATAATAGAAAGAGTTTTATTTAGATTTCAACATTGGACTCGAATCGAATGATTACATCATATGACAGAGACTTAGGGTTTGACGAGTTCACCTTAACCCTAATCTGATCGGGGCTCAGATAGAAGAACTTAATCATACAGGTAGCTGCAACCAAGAGGTTCGCATTCAGCTCTGATGGATTGCCACCATATACTGCTAGGTGTCACTGGTGGGATTTTTGGGAGCAATTAGAATGATTTAGATAATCGATCATTCTAAGCTGTTCGAATCAGAAGAGTTCTGATCCATCGAAAGGAGTTTCGATGATGTCTATGATAGAGATCATGACATATCCCATTACCATACAGAACTGAACCTAACTGGATCACACAAACAAGGGTTTGAATCCGGTGATCATCAATTGAACTGATCTAGTTCAATTGATCTGAATGAGATTCAATTAGGTTCAAGGAAATCGTGCTAGCACTCGATTGAACCTAACGTTCTTCTTTTACTATCATAAATAAGTTGTCCTGACTGAGCCAAAGGAGTTTGTGCTCAATCAGAGGCCTTCATATGATCTGACTGGAGGTTGTCCAAGTCAGAATAGGTTGTCTTATTTGTAAGACATTACCTACCATTTTTGGTCACCTGCCATTTCTTGTTCTTTGACTTTGGTCAAAAGTCTACCTTTGACTGGTCAAACGTTGACCATTGACCCTTTGACTTTTGACCACATGTCATGCACCTATTGGAGAGCTGGTGGGGGCCTGTCCCCCTGCCAGAACCTGGCAAGGAGAAGGGCGCACGCCAAGGGTGGCGTGAGCCCAAGTAGGAGGCGCCTAGGAGTCCTTGTTGGACAAGGACTCCACCTCCCTTTTGGATTCCAATCAGAGTTCTACTAAGAATCCAGTTTGACTGGTCTTAGGTGCCCTCTAAGGAGGAATCCAGGGGTCTCTATTCCAACCAATCAGATTTAGATCTGATTTCACAAAGGGTTGTGATTGGTTGAGAGGAAGAGGAGTTGGATCACAAGAGGTCTATAAATAAGACCCTGCGCCCAACCCTAATTTGAATGCTATTAGACCCCACGCCCCAAGGCTGCCTCTCCCCTCCTTCTCCACGCCATAGTCTCTTCTCCCCTTGCTCTCCACGTCCAAAAGGTGTTTTGGACTTTGGTTGGTGCGATTCAGATCAAGGAAAGGCGATCAAAAGCAAGAAGGCTGCGCTGCTGCAAAAGGACGACTGCAGATCTTCAAAAGAGTTTTGAAGATCCTCCAGATCAGATCCAGATCTAATTTTTGGAGGTGTGATAGAGAAGAAGAGGATCTCCAGATCCAACCCGAGTGGATACCGGTAGAGGCCAGGCGCTTGCGTGGCTAAGATCCAGAACCTTCCGCTGCAATCAGGATCATCTACAGGGTAATAGGATTACCCAAATCAGGTAAATTAAATTTGATTTAATTTATCTTATTTTATTTTATTTATTAAAATAATAAGAATCAGATCTGAAACATATCAAGATCTGATTGAGATCAAGAGAAAATTTTTGAAATATATCTCTTGATCTAATCAGATCTGGACGAACCTGGACCGGGAAATCAGGATTTCCCTTCAACTGGTATCAGAGCCATGGTTCTAAAATTGTTTAGATCTGATTTTAATTTTATTTTAATTAGAAAATAAAGTGATTTCAGATGTCACATGAGATGTGATCAGATCTGAAATCAGAAAAATTAAAATTAAATGATTTGGATCTAAGAACATGAAGATATGCATGACTAGTTCTAGAATAGAATAGTTCTATAGAATAGTTTTGCATGTCTTTGATTTAATCTGATTAAATCATATTTTAGATCTTCTTATTTACTATTTTCTGATATTATAAGTGTTATAATAACATCTGATAAATAGCAAATAAAAATTATTTAATTTTAAATATCATATGAGATATGATTAGATGCATGTCTAGACTAGTTGTAGAATAGTTCTACATAATTGTCTAGATTAGAATTTATTTTGATTAGATCAATTTAAATCTAATTTTTTAGATTATTATGAGATAATTTAGATCTGAAAACATGCATGATTATGATACATGAGATGTATGCAAAATATGCCATGATTAGATCTAAATTTGTATATGAGATATATGATATAGATCTGATAACTATTTTGTAGTATTTACATGTTCCTGATTAAGGCGTTCCTCTTGGCCGTCCGGTCATAAGAACGAAGAAGGGTTTAAAGGCCCTCTCTTCCATTCGATGGGGTGTTCTTATGACGTGTAGGGGTGCTGCGTGTTCGTCCTTAATCAGAAACCCAAAACTTACTTTCTGCAAAACCCTAGATCCTGAAACCCTAGGATTTATTGTGCATATTTTGTTTATGAACCCAACTTAATTAAGAATTAAGTTTATGGAATATTAATTAGGTCTAAAATTGAGAATTTCAGATCTAAGACATATTCATAATACTGGGTTCGGGCTTGGGTAGCTCAATTAGGTCTAAGCGGTTGATCAAACCGAATCAAGAGTTGGTTAGATGGGATCAACAATGCTTAAATTGACCAGCCTAATAGGATTAAGTCTGGGTCAAGATCGAGTCACGATCAAGCAAGACCTAATTAGGCTCAGAGGTTAGAGTCTGGATTGTAGGCTAACCCAATTGGTTCTGACTCAACAATTTGGTGTCTAAGGTAAGTTTGGCACAGACGACCGACTGGTTTTTAATTGGAAGCTACTCGACCTGAATGCGTTCTTGTACGAGTTAATGGCATATTCCTTCCACCGGTCTCACTTACCTGGCCATATCTGTTGACACAGTTCTGATCTGAGGTGGTCAATAATCCGAGCTAACCCATGCCACTAGGTTAGTCATAATTGTTATGACTAAGCCAAGTCTAGTTTAATGAGACCTGAATCAATTCTCCCTAAGAAAAGATTAAGTCTGAGGTCTTCCACCATTGTAGATGTGCGGGCCCTTCCCGGGGTTGATTGTTCTCGGCTGGATACAGTGGCTCAGTTGCACCGGGAAGATGCAACCATGTCTATTAGGCATTGGATGCTATGGGCTGGAGGATGAGTTGGGCTCAATATTTCGGATACGGTGAGAGACTCAATTAGGAACCCAGTCTATGCAAATGGTGGGTCTGACTTAACTAAGGAGTGGATCAATATTTCGGATACGGTGAGATTCATGAATTAGAGACCAAGTTTGGGTGCACCATGATTAGAGAATCATTGAACAAGAGTTGTTCACTCATTGGCTAACCCATCACCAATAACTGTTAGGTGAGGTGATGAGTCAGTTGGTGAGACCGCACCACCCACTAGAAATCATTAATCGTGGAGATTTTCGCATCTCTACAGAGGGAGTGTAGGGATCCGAGAAAATAGTGGGAGCTAATTTGTTTAAAAATAAAATCCCTAAACAAATTGGTCAAGTCAAAATTACAGTATCTAACTAGAATCTTTGACTCTCTACAGGAAAATGTCTGCGTCCAACCCATTGGCACGTATCCTGGACACACATAGACTGACTGGACCCAATTATAAAGATTGGCTCAGGAACTACAAAATTATTTTGGGTTCAGAGAAGTTAACCACATGTTTTGGACCAGGACCCTCCCACCTTACCAGCCTCGTCCATCCACTGTTGAACAGAGAGCGTCTCTGGAAAAATGGATTGACGAAGATAATAAGGCCAGATATTACATGTTGGGCTCGATGTCTGATGAGCTCCAGCGCCAACATGAAGATATCGGGACTGCTCGCCAAATGTTGGCTCACCTGCAGGAGATGTTTGGTGAACAGAGTCGCGCAGCCAAATATCAAGTCACGAAATGACTTTTTAAGGCTAAGATGCGTGATGGGCAGTCAGTCCAAGATCACTGTCTGACAATGATCAAGGACATGGAAGAGCTTGAGAAGCTCTGTGTGAAGTTGGACTTGGACCTGCAGAACGATATTATTCTGCAATCCTTGACTGATGCATATGGGCAATTCATCATGAATTACCACATGCATAAACTTCAAAATTCCTTGGCCGAGTTAATGAATATGCTGGTTACCGCTGAGCTTTCTATGAAAGGTTCTAAAGGCTCAGTTCTTGCTATGGAACGGACTTCTTCCAAAAGAAAGTCTTATGGAAAGAAAAAGAAGTCTGTGAAAAAGCAAAAGGTGGAAGGATCAAAGAAGAAGAAGGCAGAACCGAAGAAGAAGGTCGATGGCAAAGGAAAGTGTTTCCATTGCAACAGCGACGGCCATTGGAAGCGGAACTGCCCTACTTACCTGGCCACCCTGAAGAACAAGAAGGAAGGTCCTTCTGGAGGTATGCTCGTTATTGAGTCTAACCTTACGGTTTCTTCTGCATCCAGTTGGGTGCTTGACTCTGGTTCTAGTGCTCATCTGTGCACTTCTATGCAGGGTCTTGAGGATAGCAGGAGGCTGAGGGATGGAGACATGATCCTACGCATCGGTAATGGAGCAAGAGTTGCTGCAGTAGCCGTGGGAACATACCCTCTTGCGATTACCATCTGGTTTAGACTTAGTTTTAAAAGACTGTTATTATGTGCCTGCAGCTAGCAGGAATTTGATTTCTGTTTCATGCTTAGCACAAGAAGGTTATGTGATCACCTTCTTTAAGGACCATTGTAACATTCTTTATGAAAGAAATAAAATTGCAAATGGTTTCCTTATTAATGGTCTTTATCAGTTGCATATTGATGTACCTATTTTAACTATCGAGCAAAACGTGAATGCCAAACGACCTAGGGATAGTCCAAACGACAGATATCTATGGCACCTGAGATTAGGTCATATAGCAGAAGATAGGATTAACAAATTGGAGAAAAATGGGCTATTGAGTCCATTGACTTTTGAGTCATATCCAACTTGTGAATCTTGTCTTCAAGGCAAAATGACTAAACTCCCTTTTGTTGGACATGGGGAGAGGGCCACAGATCTCCTTGCCCTAGTACATACTGATGTGTGCGGCCCATTTGATGTGCCGGCTAGAGGCAATTTTGTCTACTTCATTACCTTTACCGATGATCTGTCTAGGTATGGGTATGTGTATCTTATGAGACACAAGTCTGAAGCCTTTGAAAAGTTCAAAGAATTCAGACATGAAGTAGAAAAACAAACTGGAAAACCCATTAAGGTTCTTCGATCAGATCGAGGAGGTGAATACCTTAGCCGGGAATTCCTAGACTATCTTAAGGAAAATGGCATAGTCTCTCAATGGACTCCACCAGGAACACCTCAACTCAACGGGGTTTCAGAACGGAGAAATCGGACTCTATTGGATATGGTTCGATCCATGATGAGCTTCACAGACCTCCCTGATTTTCTTTGGGGACATTCATTATTAACTTCAATCTATTTACTGAATAGGGTTCCCTCTAAAACCGTTCCTACCACACCGTATGAGATATGGCACGGTAAGAAACCAAGTCTGAGTCATCTCAGAATTTGGGGTTGTCCGGCTCATGTCAAAAGACAACAAGCGGACAAGTTAGAGTTTAGGTCCTTTAGAGCTCGATTCATAGGATATCCTAAAGAGTCATTAGGATACTATTTCTACATTCCAGAAGACCACAATGTGATTGTGAGTCGACATGCCATATTTCTTGAAAAATAGTTTATTCAAGATAGTGGCATTGGAAAGCAGATTAAGCTTGATGAGAAAGTCTCACAAGCAGAACGAGCTAAGGACCAAGTGGAACCAAATCAGGTTGAGCCAATAAGAACACTACCTCCTCCACCTCGTAGATCGGAAAGAGTTTCCCGTCCCCCTGAAAGATACTTAGGTATTATTTCAGAGGATGTAGAGGAAATGTTCCTCATAGGTAATGGTGCTCATGGTGATGATCCCAAAACCTACAACGAGGCGATATCAGATATCGACTCCGAGAAATGGCTTGAGGCAATGAAGTCAGAAATTGACTCGATGCACTCAAACCAAGTCTGGACCTTGGTAGATCCACCAGAAGGTATAGTACCTATTGGGTGTAAATGGATCTTCAAGAGAAAGATTGGTGCAGATGGGAATGTGGAGACATTCAAGGCTAGACTGGTGGCAAAAGGTTATAGTCAACGCGAAGGCATTGACTATCAGGATACCTTTTCCCCGGTAGCTATGCTAAAATCCATCCGCACATTGCTTGCTGTTGCAGCCTATTTCGATTATGAAATATGGCAAATGGACGTGAAAACGGCATTCCTAAATGGATATCTTGAGGAAGATATCTATATGGAACAGCCGCTAGGTTTCACATCCAGTGATACTGATCACAAGGTTTGCAAGCTGCAAAGGTCCATATATGGACTTAAGCAAGCATCTCGGAGCTGGAACACTCGTTTCAATGATGTGATCAAAAAGTTTGGTTTCATCAAAAATGAAGAGGAACCATGTGTTTTCAAAAGGGTCAGTGGGAGCGCTGTTGTCTTCCTCGTATTGTACGTGGATGACATCCTCCTTATTGGGAATGATATTCCCATGTTGACATCAGTCAAGATGTGGTTGTCCAAGGAATTCTCCATGAAAGACCTAGGTGAAGCATCCTTTATTCTAGGAATTAAGGTCTATAGGGATAGACCGAATAGGATGCTAGGACTTTCACAGAAGATGTACATAGAGGAAGTACTAAAGAGGTTTAGTATGGAAAACTCTAAGAGGGGATTAATACCCTTCAGACATGGTATTCATCTTTCCAAGAAGATGTGCCCCAGCACACCTGAGGAAATAGAACGCATGAGCAAGATCCCTTATGCTTCTGCAATAGGGAGCCTCATGTATGCCATGCTATGTACACGACCTGATATAGCCCATGCTGTGAGTGTCACAAGCAGATATCAGTCAAATCCAGGTGAAGAACACTGGACTTCTGTGAAATGTATCCTTAAGTACTTGAGAAGAACTAAGGATATGATGTTGGTCTTTGGTAATGGAGAACTCCAAGTTCAGGGATACACAGACTCGGACTTCATGTCTGATATAGATGATCGAAAGTCGACATCTGGAAGTCTGTTTGTGTGCAATGGTGGAGCTGTCAGCTGGAAGAGTTCCAAGCAAACTGTGATAGCAGATTCCACCATGGAAGCAGAATATATAGCTGCATCAGAGGCTGCAAAGGAAGCATTCTGGTACAAGAAGTTTGCTGCAGAAATTGGAGTAATGCCATCAGATGCCATTCCTCTTTACTGCGACAACAATGGCGCCATAGCCCTTGCTAAGGAGCCGAGGTCTCACCAGAAGTCCAAGCACATTGAGCGGCGATATCATCTCATCCGCGATTACCTTGAGAAAGGTTACGTTGAGGTCAAGAGAGTCAACTCCGCAGATAATGTGGCAGACCCACTTACAAAGCCGTTGGGCCAGCAGAAGATCGAAGCCCACCTTGAGAAGATGGGACTTAGACTTGTAGCCAATTGGCTTTAGGACAAGTGGGAGATTGTTAGATATATGTGCCCTAGAAGCCAGAATTGGCTGACACTTGTAATACACTTCTAGGGGCAAAATTATAATTTTGACTATAATTAATGAAATGGGTTATTTTCTATCACACATGTGTATTTAGTGTCTGTGATACATCCTTTGAGTTAATGGTAATGATAATTCATATTTTCAAGAGTTGAAAATTTAAGACATGAATAATCATTATTAACTCATAAACAGCTCCCGACCATAGGATCATCACGAGGATGGTGATTGATCCGGAAGGTTGGTGTACAATCGCTTCTCTTTAGTAGATGAGTCTTGAGTCTACGGTGTGGAGACACCGGAGCGAGAGTACAGGTACTCGTTAGAGAACGAGGGCACTGAGCGTGACCACCTCGAGTAGTCATTAGGGAAGTCTACCTTCTCGTCAATGACTGACTCGATGCTGCAGTAGTGTGTCTGGTTCTTTGACCTGAGATGCATCGGCAGTTCACCTTGAGGGTGTTATAGTTTGACTACACCATTACTCGGTCTCCTAGCCATATGGAACCCTGAGGTGTATGTTGGCTATAGCATGTTCATTGTAGGAACTGGATTGCATCAAGATGGAATCTATCTACCTCGGTGGTAGAGGAGTAGCCCTATGATGATCATGAGAATCAAGTCCAGAAGCCCATGGCCATGGTAGAGTGAAATAATAGAAAGAGTTTCTATTTAGATTTTCACATTGGACTCGAATCGAATGATTACATCATATGACAGAGACTAGGGTTTGACGAGTTCACCTTAACCCTAATCTGATCGGGGCTCAAGATAGAAGAACTTAATCACACAGGTAGCTGCACCAAGAGGTTCGCATTCAGCTCTGATGGGTTGCCACCATATACTGCTAGGTGTCACTGGTGGATTTTGGGAGCAATTAGAATGATTTAGATGATCGATCATTCTAGCTGTTCGAATCAGAAGAGTTCTGATCCATCGAAAGGAGTTTCGATGATGTCTATGATAGAGATCATGACATATCCCATTACCATACAGAACTGAACCTAACTGGGTCACACAAACAAGGGTTTGAATCTGGTGATCATCAATTGAACTGATCTAGTTCAATTGATCTGAATGAGATTCAATTAGGTTCAAGGAAATCGTGCTAGCACTCGATTGAACCTAACGTTCTTCTTTTACTATCATAAATAAGTTGTCCTGACTGAGCCAAAGGAGTTTGTGCTCAATCAGAGGCCTTCATATGGTCTGACTGGAGGTTGTCCAAGTCAGAATAGGTTGTCTTATTTGTAAGACATTACCTGCCATTTTTGGTCACCTGCCATTTCTTGTTCTTTGACTTTGGTCAAAAGTCTACCTTTGACTGGTCAAACGTTGACCATTGACCCTTTGACTTTTGACCACATGTCATGCACCTATTGGAGAGCTGGTGGGGGCCTGTCCCCCTGCCAGAACCTGGCAAGGAGAAGGGCGCACGCCAAGGGTGGCGTGAGCCCAAGTAGGAGGCGCCTAGGAGTCCTTGTTGGACAAGGACTCCACCTCCCTTTTGGATTCCAATCAGAGTTCTACTAAGAATCCAGTTTGACTGGTCTTAGGCGCCCTCTAAGGAGGAATCCAGGGGTCTCTATTCCAACCAATCAGATTTAGATCTGATTTCACAAAGGGTTGTGATTGGTTGAGAGGAAGAGGAGTTGGATCACAAGAGGTCTATAAATAAGACCCTGCGCCCAACCCTAATTCCAATGCTATTAGATACGCCCCAAGGCTGCCTCTCCCCTCCTTCTCCATGCCATAGTCTCTTCTCCCCTTGCTCTCCACGTCCAAAAGGTGTTTTGGACTTTGGTTGGTGCGATTCAGATCAAGGAAAGGCGATCAAAAGCAAGAAGGCTGCGCTGCTGCAAAAGGACGACTGCAGATCTTCAAAAAAGTTTTGAAGATCCTCCAGATCAGATCCAGATCTGATTTTTGGAGGTGTGATAGAGAAGAAGAGGATCTCCAGATCCAACCCATGGATACCGATAGAGGCCAGGCGCTTGCGTGGCTAAGATCCAGAACCTTCCGCTGCAATCAGGATCATCTACAGGGTAATAGGATTACCCAAATCAGGTAAATTAAATTTGATTTAATTTATCTTATTTTATTTTATTTATTAAAATAATAATAATCAGATCTGAAACATATCAAGATCTGATTAAGATCAAGAGAAAATTTTTGAAATATATCTCTTGATCTAATTAGATCTGGACGAACTTGGATCGGGAAATCAGGATTTTCCTTCAATTACAATCGGATAGTTTTTATGGGCTCACTATCCAAAAATTCAATTGATTTTTTGCTTAGGTTCACCAACCACAATCCTTATAAAGATCAGACAAATCAAACCAAGACCAACAATGGAGAGAAAAATCCTAAAATCCAAGTTCCAGCTCCTGTTGAAACCAAGTACATGGAAAGAGAAAGAAAGATTTTACTACAAAGCATGCTCCTTTGAATGAGCAGAAAGGTTGTCATTGCAGTTCGTTGGAAGCCTTCTTAATGCTTGGAGTTATTGCACTTGAGGGCTTTTCAATGCTTGAGAGAACTATTTGACTGGAGATTTGTGTATTTGTTGAAAAATAGGACGTGCATTCTTTTCTCTCATTTTTCTTAGGTTTTTCAAAAATGCATCTTCTTCCTTTTATATCTGGTGCATTCCTTCTCTTCTGGTGATGATTGGAGTTCAGAAAAAGTAAAATCCGATCGTTGGGGAGCAGCAACTAGCCGTTGGAGTCAAAAAAATCTAATTTAAAACATTCCATCAAAAGGCTATCATCGTGTCTCGAGACCTCTCAGTTTATCTCAAGATGTCTTGTCAGATTATGAGGCCTCTCAATTTGATCAGGAGAGGTCTCACCTTCAGTCGCTCAAAAAATAGCTTTCTAAAAAAATTGACTCACTTGAGATTGAGAACTCTCAATTTTGAACCAGAGCTCTTGTCGAAACTATGAGACTTCTCAAGAATACTGCGAGACCTCTTGCTCTTAAGATATAGAAACTGTATTTCTATCTTCTGAGATTGAGAGCTCTCGAGATTCACTCGAGACCTCTCAAAACCATGCTAGAAGCTCATCTAGGCGTGCCAATCCTCATGAGAGCTCTCGAAAAAATTTTGAGACGTCTTGAAAACTGCTCTAAGACTATTTTGAGGAATTTTTGCACCAATTAAGGGGATTTGATTTTTATTTGAATTGAACTTCATATCATTCTCATTTTGGTCCAAGAGCTCTCTTTCTTCTGACATTAGAATACTTATAATAAAATATATTGGTAGTCATTTGCTTTAATATTTGGTCATCATCAAAATCACTTAGGAGGGTCAACAATCTTTTCCTTTTTGATGGTGATAAAACATCAAGCAAGTCATAAAAAGAGTGTAAGCAATACGTATATCATGAATTAATAAATAAGAGTATGCAAAATTTTTTGTGCTAAAGCTCTCCCTTAATGTATGCTCTTTTGAATAGTATAGGATTAAATAATATTCTTTCTTTTTGTGAGAGTATACAAAATTTTTTGTGCTAAAGCTCCCCCTTAATGTATGCTCTTTTGAATTGTATAGGATTAAATAATGTTCTTTCTTTTTGTATTTATATATTTATATTTTTCTTCCTTATACTTTTTCTCTTAATTTTTCTTTCCCTTTTTGTCAGCATCAAAATCACAAAATTAAGATAATCATAATTGAGAAAGTTAAACTTTTTGGCAAAGAAGGCAAGAATATAATAAAAAAGATTGATTCCATTGCAAGAGACTAAAATTACAATGATAAATATGTATATTGGTTTACAAAAAGTGGAGATATACCAACATACTCAAGTGTATACCTAGCAACAAACAAAAAATATAGGAGAAAGTAGACTTATTCATCATCAGAGAGGAACTCTATGATTGATTCAGAGGAAGATTTAGATCTAGAAGAGGATAAGTGAGGTGTAGGGCTAGGAGATGGTGAGGGTCTACAAGTGGATGGAGTTTGAGAACCAAGACTGCCAAGTCGATTCATAATCTACCGCAATGATGAAATAAGGACTTCAGCCATGGTGCACTGAATGGTAATGTTCTTCCTAGTCTCTGTGCAATTCTGGCAGTCTCGAATAGAAGATGTTCAATCTGAGTTGACGACCCATGTTGCTTCTTCTCCAAAATTTCAAGCCCTTGAGATAATCCACTAAGTTATTGGCTAAGCATTTCAGTCTGACCTTCAGAGGATATTCTTTGTTCTTCAATGCTCATCAACAATTGATGCCTTACACTGGAGAGAAGATCAATGAACCTTTTAGACACTTTTTGAACTGCTTCCTCTACCTCTCTTTCAATTAAATTTTCTTGATCAAAAGCAGACGAAGGTGCTGGAGCATGACTAGGAGGCCCTTGTGGAGTATGCGGAGACCCTGGTATAGTGAATGAAGGTTCAGCAGGAGAGGGTGATGGTGGAGGGGGTGGAGATCTGTGCCCTTCGTGCTTATTTGTAGTAGCAACATGTTCATCTGTCCTGACCCATCTATCATTCTTTTTTACAAATTTTATTTTGTTCAAAGTTTCCTCATTTATGTAGTCGATATGTGCCAACTTTTTGAAGTCTTCACCTTCTAGATTAACATGAAAATCCTTAAAAATCATAGTGAAGATCATCCTATAGGGCAGATAGGCTTTACTTTTGTTGGTTGTGTCCTTTAACTATTGAAGCATTAGAGATGGAAAGCTCATGGGTATTCTAGTTACCATAAAGAACGTAACAGTCAGTTCTTTCTTCCCAACCCAATCATGTCTTCCTACCTTTGAACAAATTATGTGGTTCACAAAGCATTGTAGTAATCTCATTTCTACTAAGAGATGATGTGAGATCAATTATTGATTTTTATCAACATTTTTTCTTTCTAAAACACATTTTAGAGCTTCAGTTTTATCAATTATATTCAGATTGCTTGCTCCTGAGCTAGGTACTTTCAGGAGTTGCCCTATTTTTCTTTCATCCAAAGAGATGTGTACTCCTTTAACAATAGACTCTATTTTTGATCCATGCTCAAAGCTAATGTTCTCAAAGAACTCTCTAATTAGGTTCGGATAGACATTTACCTCAAGAGTATATAGCTTCTCCTATCCTTACTGCCTGATCCACGACCCAATATGAAAATGTTCCCTATCTAGGTATTTAATGTCGACACATCAGCCCATTAGAACAATCCATGTGGCGATGAAGAAATGAGCACAAGAAGAAGTAGTGGACGGAGATGCTTGGGCCATGTCCCGTTGCTGCTTAGCCCTAGCTTCGATCGAAGGAGTGATGGATGGTCTTTGTGTGGCAAGGGTTCTCTTCTTTGGAGCCATTAGAGTCTCATATTTGAATGGAATGGGCAAAGAAAAAGTGATTCAGAAGGTTTCAAGAAGGGGATGGAAGTTTGGGAGAGTTTGGAGGAGAGGACTCGGAAAAACAAAACAAAGGAATGAAATAGGGGACCTCTTGAAAGTCCAATTAAAAAAGAGCCACGCGAGAATCGAGAGATCTCATCTTGAAGATGAGACATCTCGAGAAATTTGAGAGCTCTCGCATTTAATGTGAGAGATCTCAGAACCCAGTTGAGAGGTCTCATGAGTAAGCCGAGACTTCTCGAGCACAGGGGGAAGAAATCAGAATAAAAAAGAGAATTTTAAGCCAACTTTTCTTGATTTTTCAAGATTGAATTAGGGGTGTTTAGGATTATAGAGAAAGACCAAAAACAATCCAAAAAATTCAAGATTAAACATTTTATAGAGGATCACATATACCAAGTTCACCCTGAATTTTTGAAAATCTATCTTTATTTAGTGGTTTTGTAAAAATGTCAGCTAGTTGATTTTCAGCTGATACAAATTCTAACTCAATGTTATTATTTTGAACATGATCTCTTATGAAGTGATGTCTAATTTCAATATATTTGCTTCTTGAATATTGAATAAGATTTTTTGTCAAGTTTATGGCACTAGTGTTATCACATCTAATAGGTATCTTGTTTTGCTTAATTCCAAAGTCTTCAAGTTTTTGCTTGATCCATAGTATTTGAGCACAGCAACTCCCCATAATAACATATTCGGTCTTGGCTGTTGAAAGTGCTACAAAGTTTTGCTTCTTGCTATACCAAGAAATCAAGTTCAATCTTAAAAATTGGTAGGTGCCAATAGTACTCTTTCTATCAATTCTACATCCTTCATTGTCTGCATCAGTGTATCTTATCAATTTAATGAAGGATTATTTTGAGTACCAAAGTCTTAAGTTATGTGTGTAGATTAAATATTTAAAAATTCTCTTGACAACTAGTAAATGAGATTCTTTAGGATTAGATTGAAATCTAGCACATATGCAAATACTAAACAATATATCAGGTCTACTTGTAGTTAAATAAAGTAGGGTTCCAATCATATCTCTATAGAGCTTTTCATTTATGGTTTTATCATTTTCATCTTTATCGAGTTTGCTTGAGGGGCTTATTGGTGTGCTGATCTCTTTTCCATTTTCCATGCCAAACTTTCTTAGCATTTTTTTTGATGTATTTAGTTGGGCTAATGAAAATACCTTTCTTTGATTGTTTGATTTATAGTCTAAGGAAGAAGTTCAGCTCTTCCATCATGTTCATTTTGAATTCATCCTGCATCAACTTTGTAAATTCTTGACAGAAAATTTCATCAGTAGCTCCAAATATGATGTCATCCACATATATTTGAACTACAAGAAGATCATTATTTTTTTTTTCAAAAAAAATGTGGTGTCTACACTTTCTCTAATAAAATTATTTTGTAATAAAAATTTACTCAATCTCTTATACCATGATCTAGGCACTTGTTTAAGTTCATAAAGTGCTTTATTTAATTTATACATATGGTTAAGAAGTGAGTGATTTTCAAAGTCAGGTGGTTGTTCTACAAACACTTCTTCAATAATATAACCATTCAAGAAGGCACTTTTTACATTCATTTGAAATAATTTAAAATTCATATAGCAAGCAAAAGCAAGTAACAATCTAATAGCCTCTAATCATGCTACAGGAGTATATGTTTTAAAATTCATATAGCAAGCAAAAGCAAGTAACAATCTAATAGCCTCTAATCATGCTACAGGAGTATATGTTTTATTAAAGTCAATCTCTACTTCTTGATTATATCTCTTAGCAACTAGTCTAGCTTTATTTCTTACAATATTATCATGTTTATCTAATTTGTTCCTAAATATCCATTTTGTGTCAATTATAGGATGGTCAAGGGGTCTGTTTATAAGAGTCCATACATTATTTCTTTCAAATTGATTTAGTTCATCTTGCATGATTAGCATTCAATTAGAGTCTTTCTCAGCTTCTTCTATGTTTTTAGGTTCTATTTATGAAACAAATGCAAGATAATCAAATGTATCTTTAAAAAAAGATATAGTTCTCATCTCTTATAAAGGATCATCTAAAATCAATTCTCTTGGGTGATTATGTGCATACCTCCACTCCTTAGGTAGATCTCTATGATCATAAGATACTTCATTCTCACCGTCCTTATCTTATTCAATGATTGTTGTAGATTTACCTTTGTTATGAATATTGTTGTCCCTCAAGTTTAGCTCCTTCATTCCATCTTCAAGAATTCCTGTGTCATCATCAAAAATATCCTCCTTTCTCGAAGATTGATTGTTAGCTTCATAAAAAATAACATGTATTGATTCTTCAACAACCAAAGAGTATTTATTGAAGACTCTATATACTTTACTAGATGTAGAGTATCCAAGAAAGATATCCTCATCTGTCTTAGCATCAAATTTACCTATATTATCTTTACCATTATTATGAATGAAATATTTACAACCAAAAATATGAAAATAATTAATATTATATTTTTTTTCTTTCTAAAGCTCATAGGGGGTTTTCTTTAGGATTGGACAAATAGAAACTCTATTTAGGATGTAAATATGCTGTGTTAATAGCTTTAGCCCAAAAGTATTAGGATAGATTTTCTTCACATAACATGGTACGGGCCATATCAACTAAGGTTCTATTTTTTCTTTCAATAACTTCATTTTATTGAAGAATTCTAGGTGTAGACAAATATATTCTATGCTATGTTCATTGCAAAATTCTTCAAAATATTTATTTTCAAATTCTGTACCATGATCACTATGGATACATACCATAATTGAATTCTTTTTATTTATTATCTTCTTATAAAACTTTAAAAATATTGAAAATGCTTCATCTTTGTGGGCTAAAAATAAAATTCAAGTGAAATGAGAATAGTCATCAATAATGACAAGACCATACTTTTTTCCTCCTAGGCTTGTAGTCCTAGTAGGTCCAAACAAATCCATATGTATTAATTCAAGAGGCCTAGAAGTTCAAATTATATTTTTAGATTTAAAACTCCCCCTAGTTTGTTTTCCAAATTGGCAAGCATCACAAATATGATCAACTTTAAAATTGAGTTTTGGTAGCCCCTTAACTAAGTCTTTATTAAGCAATTTATATAAAGTATGCATGCTAGCATGACCTAACCTATGGTACCAAAGTCAACTAGTTTCTTTGATCTTAGCATTTATTGCAACTAGGCATTGGCCACTGTTCATGACAATTCCATCAAGATTCATCGTGTAGATGTTGCCATGCCTAAATCCAATGAATTTTAAACTATCATCCAAGGAACTAGATACTTTGCATAAAGAAGATTCAAAAGAAACTTTAAAATCTTTATCACATAGTTGACTAATACTAAGTAAGTTATGTTTTAAATTATCAACTAATAATACATTATCTATAAAGATGGAAGGAGTAATCTGAATTTTATCATAACCAATTATTTTGCCTTTGCCATTGTTGCCAAAGGTGACTACTCCCCTTTTGCTTCCTTTTTAGGATAACGAATTGCTCCTTATCATCCGATATATGTTTTGAGTAGCTATCTAAGTACCACTCCTGTTTGGATCCTTGGGCTGCAAGGCATTTCTGCACAAATAATCAAGTGATAGTTTTAGGTATCCAAGTCTTCTTGGGTTCTTTTGGGTTAGTGGTCATGATTCTTTTTGAAACCCAAATTCTTTTAACTTATTTTTTACTGAATTTTCTAGTATTACACTCAAATACTTTATGTCCTACTTTTCTACATCTAAAGCAAGTGATATGTGAAGTGTTGATTGATATGGGTGTAGTAAAAAATTTTTTTAGAAACTTAGTTTTATCTTTAGGTTTATATCCTAGTCTGACTTTATCATAAACTTTTTTTTGATTATTTAAAATCATTTATAATTTTTCAGAATTATTAGTAAATTTATCAACTAAAGGTTTTAATTTATCCAATTCATCCTTTAGGATTTTGTTTTCTTCTTTTAACTTGTTATGGTTACTAATTATCTCTTCCTTTTCTTTTAAAAGAGTTTGAGTCATTTTCTTAAGATTTTTATTATTTATGCTAATCTTTTTGAAATTTTTCATCAAGTCATAAAAAGCATCTTGAAGCTCATCAAAAGTAAAATCTTAGTCAAGAGTAGAGGATACCTCATCATCTTGTGTCATGAAACATAAGTTTGCTTCGTTTTAATTTTCTTCCTCCAAGCTTGACTCGTCGCTGTCGCTCCAAGTTGCTAACATAGTTTTCTTTTTTATTCTTTTTGATTCCTTCTTCAACTGAGAACATTCAGTCTTAAAATATCTTGGCTTCTTGCATTCATAGCAAGTGGGCTGATTCTTCTTTTTTTCTTTCTCTTTCTCCCTACTGGCTTTTTCTCTAATGAAGCTCCTCTTCTTGAATCCTTGTTTTTTTCTTTCCATAAATTTCTTGAATTTTTTGATCATCAGGACCATGTCTTCATCATTCTCCTTACTGGTGGACAAATTATCTTCTTCTTCTTCAGCTGCCTTGGATTTTAGTGCTATTATTCTCTTCTTCTTGTTGTTCTTTTCATGGTGCCGACTCATGGCAAGCTCATGTGTCATCAGGGATCCAATGAGCTTCTCTAGAGGTAGAATGTTCAGATCTTTTGCCTCCTGGATGGCTGTCATCTTAGCTTTCCATGTCCTAGATAAATATCTGAGAATTTTTCTTACCAATTTACTGTTAGTGTAAACTTTTTCTAAGCTTTTCAAACCATTTATAATATCAGTAAATTTGTATACATGTTAGTGATAGATTCAGTGGGATCCATTTTAAATAATTCATATTGGTGAACTAGCATGTTAGTCTTTATTTCTTTTACTTGATTTATCCCTTTATGTGTAACCTCAAGTCTATCCCAAATTTTTTTAGTTGAATTGTAAGTAAAAAATTTAGTTAAACTTATTTACATCAAGAACACAGTAGAGTACATTCATTGCCTTGGTATTTAATTGAATAAGTTTCTTATCCATCTCATCTCAATCCTTCTCTGACTTAGGAGAGGATGTGCCATTAATAATGATTGTAGGTGTGTGTGGACTATTAACAATGACACTCCATATATCATAGTCAAGTGCTTTTATAAAAATGCACATGCGAGCTTTTCAATAGGTATAGTTGGACCTATTGAAAAGAGATAGCCTATTTGTGGATTGCCCTTCGGCAAGTGAACCTCATAGTTGGATTGACATGATCTTTGTCTCTAGTTGATAAAATCAATAATTAGTAGTGAACCAAGGCTCTGATATCAATTGTTGCCCAGGTAGACAACCCAAGAGGAGGGAGTGAATTAGGTTTTTAAAAATTTAAAGCAGATATGTATGGTGAAAAATATTTGAAGCCTATATGAATTAGATGAGAGAGCAAACAAAAGATACAAGCAATAGCACACACACAAATAATAGAATTTTATGGTAGTTCGGTGCACTCCCAGCACCTACATCCACTCTCCAAGCAAGACTCTTGAAAATTTTACTATAATCCTACAAGATTACAGTCGGATAGTTTTTTTGGGCTTACTATCCAAAAATCTAGTTGCTTTTTTCCTTAGATTTACCAACCACAATCCTTACAAAGATCAGACAAATCAAATCAAAACAAACAATAGAAAGAAAAATCCCAAAACCCAAGTTCTAGCTCTTGCTAAAACCAAGTACACAGAAAGAGAAAGAAAGATTTTACAATAAAGAATGCTCCTTTGAATGAGCAGAAAGATTGTCGTTGCAGTTCATTGGAAGCCTCCTTGAATGCTTAGAGTTATTGCACTTGAGGGCTTTTCAATGCTTGAAAGAACTATTTGATTAGAGATTTGTGTATTCGTTGAAAAACAAGACATGCATTTCTTTCTCTCGTTTTTCTTAGATCTTTCGAAAATACATCTTCTTTCTTTTATATTTGGTGCATTTTCTCTTTTCTGGTGATGATTGGAGTTCAGAAAAAATAAAATTTGACTGTTGGAGAGCAGCAACTAGCCATTGGAGCCAAAAAAATTTGATCTAGAATGTTCCATCAAAAGACTATCGTCGTGTCTCGAGACCTCTTATTTTATCTTAAGACATCTCGTCAGGTTATGAGGCCTCTCGGTTTGATCAGGAGAACTTTCACCTTCAGTCGCTCAAAAAAATAGCTTTCTAAAAAAATTGACTCGCCTTAAATCGAGAGCTCTCGTCGGAACCACGAGACCTCTCGCTCTCAGGGTGCAGAAACTATATTTCTATCTATTGCCTAGGTATGGCTACTCAAGAGGTGGGAGGGTGAATTAGGTTTTTAAAAAGTTTGGCCAATTTAAACTCTAATGCTAATATATGCTTCTAATTAAAAGAAACTTGAATGCTTTATGGTGAATGAGCAATGTGTAGTAGCGGAATTAAAAGCAACTAATTAATGCAAATATATAAAGCAAATAAAGTAAAAGCATAATCAAACACATAAGAATTTTATAGTGGTTCGGTGCAATCCCACACCTACGTCCACTCTCCAAGCTCTTCTTGAGAATTTCACTATAATCCTAGATTACAGTGCATTTATTTTGACCCGGGATCATAAATAGACCCAGTTGGTTTTGCCGGGCTCACCTACCACAATCCTATACTGGTAGTTTTTTGGGTTCACTATCAATTCAGTTGGTTTTAACCTAGGAGCACTAACCACAATCTTTACACCATCCAATTTTTAGCTTAGACCAACCTACACCTCAAGTTTCTTTCCCTCAAAGAAACTTGTAAAGAAAGAAAATATAAATATAAAAATTCAGCACAAGAATAAAAAATAAAAAGAAACTCTTTTAAAGCTCTATGGAAAGGCTGAAAGATGGCTCTTAAAGCTTAGTATTCTCTCCTTTGAAGGCTGAGAAGAAGCTTGCATGAATGAGGATAATCATACTTTGAAGCTCTCTGAATTTGATGCACAAGGTCCTTTCTTTTCTCTCTTTTTCTTTTGATATTCAATGAACCTTACTATTTTAATGATATCTACTTTCAATCTACTTAATCTTATTTTTTAAATATTTCTCTAGCCTTTTATACTCTTTATGATGGCTGAAAAATGAGTTTTGGCCATTAGAAGGATTGAAATAGTCGTTAGAGTGAAAAACTAGCCGTTACAAAAAGCTGCAGAAACTAGCTATTACGATTACTAGGTCGGTTCAGTTTTTGACTGAATCGGCTCAGTTTATAGCTGGATCGGCTCAGTCCTCTGGTTCTTAAAAAAACTAGCTTTTTGCACTTTCTATCTTTTTCTTTCACTGAGACTAGATCGGCTCAGTCTCAAACTGGGTCGACCCAGTTTGCATGCCAAGCATGCCGAGCAGCCCATTTCGAAAAAGGATGACCTAGGAGTCATCCCTTGGGTTGATCCTTTTACTAAAATTTGATTTTCTTCTAATTTATGCATCAAAAAATTATGGGACTGCTTCTAAAAGATCAAAAATCTTCTAAGCTTGTTCTTGAGGGTTCCAAAATAGATTTTCTCTAACTTTATAAAATTATGATTTTATCCTTTTTTAAGGATGTTTATCAATTCAATTTTCTTGAAGCTCTTGACTTGGTGATTTTTGTGTGGATCTTTTTTTGGATTAATTTTTTAAATTTGAATACCTGAAAAGACCTACATACATTCTTAAAATACATGATTAGTATTATTTATACTCAATATTTTAGAATCATCAAAATCAATCAATAAGTCAACAATCTCCTCCTTTTTGATGATGACAAAATTTTGAGTATATGCACAAAAATAAAATTAATGTGTTTCAACTAACTGGCTAGTATAAAATATGAAGTGAGAATGTACACAAATATAAATGCACACTTCATAAAAGCTCTAAATAATATTTTGCATAATTTATATACTCATATTAAAATAATATTTTAATTCAAATCAATGAGTATTAAGGTTCCAAGCAAGAAATTCATTGAGTTTCTTAAGTATTAATTCTTTAATCGTATACTCAATATACCTCTCCTCCTTTTTGATAACATCAAAAAGCTCATGAAATAGAACAAAAAAAATCATCAAAATCTACATTAGGGCATTAAATTAAGAGATGTATCAAATTCAAAAAGTTAAATCAAATTAATCATCTCTTCTTTTGAATGATTATTTTTTTTTTCAAAAATTAGCTTGAATTTAAATATTAAAGACTCTTTTTTTTTTTGAATGAATATGATTTTTTAATTAGATTTTTAAAGATATACTTTTAATCTTTAAGAGGAATAGAGCTTTTCATAAGATTTGACCATGAATTCAAGCATAATATGCACATCAATATTTATTCATTCCTTTTCTTAATGAAAATCCATTATTTAAATTTAGAAAAGATATGTATCGAGAATGTATCGAGTAAATCAATAATAGTATCAAAGTAAATAAGAATTACTTTTTTAAATTTATTTCTTGAGTAAAAATTACTTTGATACAAATAATTTTATACGGATTTTTAAATTTAGTTTAACTCTAATTAATTATCAAAAATGATTAGGCTATTAAAACATGTATATCAAAATATATAATCAGCATATTAATGATACTACTTTAAGTAATTTTTAATTATTAAAGAATAATTTATTTGTCTGATACTACTTTAAATTTATAGTACTTTAAATCAAGTAAATCGAACTGAATAAATACATGAAAGCACAAATTGAAAAGACTATGAGGCATTTGATTTAAAATTTAAAATCAATATAATAAAGCTCAAAATAAGATAATTGATTGAGAATTTAAGATCATAAATTCACTAATATTTTTAATCAAATCAAATTAGAAAATATCTCTTCCCCTGCTTTTCATACTAATAGCTGGATTGATTTATTTTTTAACTTTTTCCCTCTCTTTATTTCAAAATAAGCATATTTTAAATTTAGATTATCAAATTGATATATATATATATATATATATATATATATATATATATATATATATATATATATATATATATATATATATATATATATATATTCATTCTTTAGCATTATCTCCAATTTTTCCTTTTTTTTTTCAAAATTTGCATGCATAAGCTTTATAATTTTTGTTACTCTCCCTTTTTCTTTCAAGTTAAGCACATTTAATTGATATCGCATTAATTTTTAATTAATATAAATTTATATTTTAAGCTTAGATTTTAAAATTTTATTGATACCAAGTTAGTAATCATTTTATCTTTAGTATTTTCTTCCCTTACTTTTGCAAACAAAACTATTTTTTAATTAAATAAAATTTTAAGAGAGCAAGCATCAATTGAGTGAATTATGTATTAAATTATGCATTTAATTCAAATAAACATAGCATTCACTCATGTAGAAACTAAATTTTTTAAAAATTTACTTTTTATTTGCTTCAAAAGATGTTTACAATGATAACAATCTATTAAAATCCAAAAGTATGCCATGTAGATGTACTTGTCAATTTTAATTAATAAGAACTTTAGGCTTCAAAAATTTGAATAATATAATCTTGAAAATACTTCTCTTCACTTTGATATTAAAGTAAATCATTCAAAAATGTATCACAAGAATTTATCTCAAACATTATAATAGCAATAATATAGGCATGAAAATTCATATTTGAGATAAAAAAACTATTCTTTTGCCAAAAGATAAATCAATAAAAATAAGGCATATTATAAGCTATCTAATCCCAAATGGATATATCATTCAGACATTTATTTAATTTTTTAGAAAATATCTCTTTCTCTTCTTAAGTAGTATCAATCAATTTGAAGCATAAATATATCAATCTTATAATTTATCTCAAGATATAATATTAAGAATATATTCATGCAAATCAGATTATATGAAAAAAAATTTTTTTTTGTTAAAGATAAAGCAATAGAATACAAGATGATAATGATCTATTTGATATCAATCGTTGAAGTTTTTGATCGAAAAAGATAAACCAATTTAAATTTAGATCAAATTATCTTGATAAGTTAATTTGAATTGATATCAATAAATTATCCAAAATAAATCATAGAGAGATATTTTATTTAAAATATTTTCTCTTTTTCCAAAAAAATATAATAAAATTTAAGACAAGAATGAGACTATTGATATCAAATGTGAAAAATTTCTTAAGAAAAATCTTCTTGATACCCAAAAAAAATCTTCTTTTATTTTAATAGCTATGAAAATAAAATTAAATAACAACTTGATCTGAAATTCAAACCATTTTAAAAATTTTAAACTATGATAAATCATTTTGAATTAATATCAA
The DNA here is from genome assembly GCA_006176705.1 of Cocos nucifera. Classification (NCBI taxonomy): domain Eukaryota; kingdom Viridiplantae; phylum Streptophyta; class Magnoliopsida; order Arecales; family Arecaceae; genus Cocos; species Cocos nucifera. The sequence continues at coordinate 1,767,785 of QRFJ01000185.1, forward strand.
CAAATCATCCAAGGTAAATTATAAATAGATCTTCTGTTATTTCTTGAAAGATCATTTCATCCCTTTTTTTTTATGAAATATCAGGTAATTAAGTTTAGAAAAGATATAAACTTTTTGGATTTATCTCAAATGATATAACATCAAGAATATAGCTTTGCAAAATTAGATTTGAGATAAAGATATTCTTTTATTTTTGTTAAAAAATAAAGCATTGAAGTGTAAGATAATGATGTGCTGTTTGATAGAAATTATAAAAGTTTTGATAGTTAAGTATTATATTTATCAATAAGTTTCAAAATTATAAGAATGTATCAAAATCAATTTGTTTGGAGTAAGAATATGTCTCAAACTTCTTTTCACTCCAAATAGTTTTCAAAAGTGATTTGATAATCAAATCAAAAGCATATAGATCAAATGAAATCATCATATTAAGGCTCAAAATAAGGTAATTAGAATTTTCAATCAAAGCTAGATAATATCACTCCCCTTATTTTTCAAATCAAGCATATTAAACATAAATTTAACTACTAAATTCAATTTTTCTTAATTTGAAAGACATTTTTAATTTCAAAATCCTTTTCAAATAATTGATCATTTCTTCTTTAATAATTTCTCCCCTTGTGTTTTATAGTCAATGCCATAAATTGAGTTGTTTTGAAATTTTCTTTTTAAGTTGTCAACAAATGACCATGATATGTATATAAGTAAGTATAACAAATTATCAAATTAATTGAAGACAGAAACAAAATTGATGCGGAACATAAGAGTTTGATATTCATTGATTTTATAAAGGATGTTTTCAAAAGGATGTCTATAAGAATGACAAACATCAAGATGATCAAAATGTATGATATCTATAACTTACAAAAATGGATTACTAGAAAGTACTAAAGTTCTAGGAAAATAAATCCTAGCATCCTAAGAAGAGTAGATCGGTATATCTTTAAGAAAAAAATTTAAGTTGACTAGATAGAGAGGGTAGTCTAGTATCTCCAAATAACTGATCTTTGTCATGCATATACTCCCTCGCTAAAGTAATAGCTTGAATCAATCATATTGACTCCTTTCTGATCGATGATTGTACCTCCATTAGATCTCATCTTTTCTGCTGTGTCTGTGAAGTAAACTTTTGAATTTTTGCATAAACAAAAAGAATGATTCTGATGAAATTCCTATCGATAAATGCATTTTCTCATCCAATATACCAAATAATCAATCTGAGCTCTCTGAATGATTGATCTATGGAGGTAGAGCTACTTTTGTCTAAACTACTGAATTCTCAATCCTGATATCTATTATAGCATGAGTGTAGGTATGCAAAGTAAAATCTTCTAAAGAATATGATGCATGACTAATATGAAGAAGATCCTATTGGTCATAGTAGTCCCATTTCTACACTTAGCTGATTGGTATTGATATCCTTAATGCCCTCGACATTATCTCAAACTAACATAATGTTTAAATATATGACTACTTAAGACAATCCAAGGTACTCCTAGCATGCATCCAATATTATCAACATTCATCTCAATTTGCATCTCTTTTATTTTGAAAATTAGACCTTCAACTCTCATTTTTATGCAACCATAAAATTCTCTTGCTAATCCAAGGTAGGTGGGCAAATTCAAGAAGCAGATAAATTTTCAGCCCATTAATAACTATGCTTAGTGTCCGAGCTAATCTTATATCATCCAATATAATATTGACACTTCAAACTTTTGAGTCTAAATTTTTAACCCTAAACATTATGTTTCCAAAGAATTCTTGAACTGAGTTCAAATAGATTAAAAGAACATGAAATTTCTTAGCCCAATCTCTTAATTTTCTATATAATTAAAATTCTTTCTTGCTCTAGAAATTCAAGAATTATTTTGAAGCTTAGTCCTTCTTTCTTGTATGGGATAATGATTTGAAAAAGTCATAAATTTTTAAATTTTTGCATGAAACTTTTTCTTTCTTTTCTTAAGAAATATTAAGCAATTATAGATTCAGAAAAGGTATATATTTTTGAATTTGTTTCAAATGATATTATATCAAACATATAGCTGTGCAAAATTAGATTTGAAATAAAGACATTTTTCTCTTTTTGCCAAAAGATAAATCAATCAAATACATGGCAAATAGTGTGCTATTTGATATCAACCTCTTTAAAAGTTTAGCTTTAATAATAAACGATAACTTTCTTGAAACATCTTGCTTGATATCAACTTTAAAGGATTCAAGATATCTATTTCTCAAATTCAATTTTCAACATCATTCAATCAGAACAAAGTATGAATATTCATATAAAAAAAATTCTCTTTTAACATAGGAAAAGGCAATCAAATCAATAATCAAGAAAGATAATCAAATCAATTTGGAAAATCAAAAATTAATCAATTGTGAGGTTTCGATGATCAAATAGGATAAGATCAAATCAAGGAGAAACTAGATGAAGGCTTTATGTGTTCAATTCAACTAGGGCATTTTGAAATTCTTAGGGGTTAACCTAAGATATAATTCAAATTAACACTTCAAGTACTTGATCTTATATTAATTGAATGTCTTATTTTTAAGTACTTAAGTCATGCACTTTTTAGGAGAATCTCCATATCTAAGTATTTTATGGGGGAATGTCAAAAATTAGTTTCTCTTGTTGGTTTAGCAATTTAAACATTCATATCCAATAAGCATCTTTTAATTTAAATTTATTAATTATAAAATTGATATGAAAAGACTTAAAATGTTATCCTAAATTTTAAAATAAACTATTTTATCCATAGCATGATATATACAGGAGAGCATATTAACTTAGAAAACTAAAATATTCAAATCATTGTAAGCATCAAAATCAATTATACTTATCAAAACATGAAACAAATCATTCAAACTTTCAATTCATAGAGTATGATCATTATAAGCAATAATAAATCATCAAAGTTAATCAAACATACTCAATAATTTTGCTAATTAATAATCAAAATATATTTACTAAACAATGATGGCATGATGTGAAAGAAGTTTAGATTTTACCAAAATATCATCATCCATCTAATTTCATTTTCAAGGCATCCTTCAAAATATTTTTCTCTTTTTATTTCATTGGATCCTTGGTGTACTTGCAAAAATTACTTTCTAAATTTTGGTACCCAAGCCATCTTGGATCCATTGAGATTAGAGCACATGATTTCTTTTGAAATCCAAATTTGTTTAACTAAAGTATGAACAATTTTCTTAATATTACATTTAGAAATTTTATGGTCTACTTTGTTGCATTTAAAGCAAACTATAGAATGATTTTCAGGATAAGCTCTGCTAAACATGTTATTTACAAATTTTTATTTTTTAAATGAATTATAGCCAATTTCAGCTTTATCAAAAATAGCTTTTTGATTGATTAAAATAGATTGAAGCTTTTGAGAGCCAATTGTAAACTTGTTAAGTATAGGCTTCAATCTTTCAATCTCTTTTCTTAGTTTTGAGTTATCTTCCATAAGAGATTTTTCAAAATTTGAATGATTTTCCTTTTCTTTAGCAAATGAATTCTTTTCCTTCATGAAATCATCTTTTTCAATTAAGAGTTTATTCTTTTCTTTAACATTTTTTTTTTTGGATTTGAGAAGTTCTTCCTTTTCTTTAGCTAAAGCATTATTTTCTTTCAAAATATCTTTTTTTTCAATTAATAATTTACTCTTTTCATTAGCTAAGAGAAGATTTGACTTTTTGAATTCTTTATTTTTTAGCCTTAATTTTTTAAAATCATCCATTAATTCATTAAAGGCTTCATATAATTCATCAAATGTAAAGTCAGAAGAATTTTCAGGATTTACCTCATTTGCATTAGCCATGAGGTAATGATTAGCGACACCTTCTTTCTCTTCCTCATTTTTCTTTTCCATGCCTTGCTCCCCTTTAATCAAAATTTTCTTTTTCCTTTGTCTTTTCTTCTTCTTTTTCTTTCCATCCTCATGAGCCATGAGGCATAGATTGAGGTGAGCTTCCTTAACTTCTTGGGAGCTTGGTTCTTCTTCTTGATTTGCTTTTCCATAAATTATTTTCAATTTCTCCCATACTTGATTTGCTGAAATATATGAAGAAATTGCATTAAATATATTTAAATTCAAAGAGCAATAAAGTATATTCATGGCTTTAGCATTTAGTTGGATTGTTTCTTTATCAACAATTAATGCATTGTGCGTGTATGGGCCATTGAAAATAATATTCCATAAGTTATAGTCATGTGCTTGTATGAATATTTTTATCCTAGCTTTTCAATAAGTATAATTTGAGCCATCAAACAGTGGGGGTCGATCAATGGAATGGCTTTCATTAAATAGAGCTTCTATTTTGGGTTACCAAGATCTTTTGCCTTTTGACCGTTAGGTCAATAAATAAATATTAGAAAATCTACTCTGATACCACTTGTTGCCCAAGTATGGCTACCCAAGAGGGGGGTGAATTAGGTTTCTAAAAAGTTTGGCTAATTTAAACTCTAATGCTAATATGTGCTTCTAATTAAAAGAAACTTGAATACTTTATGATGAATGAGCAATATGTAGCAACGGAATTAAAAGCAACTAATTAATGTAAATATGTAAAGCAAGTAAAGCAAAAGTACAATCAAACACACAAAAATTTTATAGTGGTTCGGTGCAACCCCATACCTATATCCACTCCCCAAGCTCTCCTTGGGAATTCTACTATAATCCTAGATTATAGTACATTTATTTTGATCCGGGATCACAAACAAATCCAGTTGATTTTGCCGGGCTCACCAACCATAATCCTATACCGATAGTTTTTCAGGTTCACTATCAATCCAGTTGGTTTTAACCTAGGAGCATCAACCACAATCTTTACACCATCCAATTTTTGGCTTGGACCAACCTACACCCCAAGTTTTTTTCTCCAAAAAAATTTGTAAAAAAATAAAGATATAAATATAAAAATTTAGTACAAGAATAAAAAATAAAAAGGAACTCTTTGTAAGCTTGATGGAGAGGCTGAAAGATGGCTCTTGAAGCTTAGTATTCTCTCCTTTGAAGGCTGAGAGAAAGTTTGAATGAACGAGGATGATCACACTTTGAAGCTCCCTGAATTTGATGCATAAGGGGTCCTCTCTTTTCTTTCTTTTCTTTTGATATTTAATGAACCTCACTATTTTAATGATATCTACTTTCAATCCACTTAATCTTATTTTTTAAATATTTCTCTAGCTTTTTATACTCTTTGTGATGGCTGGAGAAGAAGTTTTGATCGTCGAAAGGGCTGAAATAGTCGTTGGAGTGAAAAACTAGCCATTACAAAAAGCTGCAGAAACTAGCAATTACGATCACTGGATTGGCTCAATTTTTGATTGGGTCAGCTCAGTTTATAGTTGGATCGGCTCAGTCCCCTGGTTCTTGAAAAAAACTAGCTTTCTGTACTTTCTATCTTTTGCTTTCAATGAGACTAGGTCGACTCAATCTCAGACTAGGTCAGCCCAGTTTGTGTGCCAAGTGTGCCAAGTAGCCCATTTTGAAAGAGGATGACCTAGGGGTTGTTCCTTGGATTGATCCTTTTGCTAAAATTTATTTTTTTTTCTAATTTATGCATCCAAAAATCATAGGACTGCTTCCAAAAGATTAAAAATCTTCTAAGCTTATTCTTGAGGCTTCCAAAATAAATTTTCTCCAACTTTATAAAATTATAATTTTATCCTTCTTCAAGGATGTTGATCAATTTAATTTTTTTGAAGCTCTTGACTTAGTAATTTTTGTGTGGATCTTTTCTTAGATTAATTTCTTTAATTTGAACATCTAAAAGGATCTACATACATTCTTGAAATACATGATTACTATTACTTATACTTAATATTTTAAAATCATCAAAATCAATCAGTGAGTCAATACTATCTCTCAAGATTCACTTGAGATCTCTCGAAATCATGTTAGAAGCTCATCTAGGCATGCTAGTCCTCATGAGAGCTCTTAAAAAAATTTCGAGACGTCTCAAAAACTGCTCCAAAGCTATTTTGAGAGATTTTTGCACCAATTAAGGAGATTTAATTTTTATTTGAATTGAGCTTCATGTCATTCTCATTTTGGTCAAAAAGCTCTCTTTCTTCTGATATTAGAATACTTAAAATAAAATATATTAGTAGTCATTTGCTTTAATATTTGGTCATCATCAAAATTACTTAGGAGGGTCAACAGAGGACTTAGTGGTTACTGATAGTGTGAAGGCATCTATAGCGGCAGAGGAGGAGCAGCTAACCTACAAGTTATGGTACTATCGTATAGATCACTTGAGTGACAGGGGGCTCATAGAGTTGAGTAGGAGTGGTCTGATTTTAGCACTAAGAAAGAAAAAAATGATCTAAGTGAATCTTACATCTTCGACAAATAGTATAAGTTATATTTGCCAGTAGTACCAAGTGGAGTGAAGCTATTTTAGAGCTAGTTCACTCAGACGTATGGGAATCGATACCTGTTGCATCTCGAGATCGAGCTAGATACTTTATCACCTTCATAGATGACTTCTTTAGGAAGATATGGATCTATCTGATCAAGAAAAAGTTAGATATTTTTTTAATTTAAAATCTGGAGAGCTGAGATAAAATAGAAGATAGGGCAGTCAGTGAAGTATTTGAGATTTGATAATGGAGAAAAATACACTAGCCTAGAGTTCAAAAAATACTATGAGAAAAATGGCATGAAATGCTATTATACAATGAAGATGATCTCTCAGCAGAACGGTATCATGGAGAGGATGAATCGGATACTGATGGAGAAGGTCAGAAGCTTGAGGCTGTAGGCATCACTGTCTAAATCTTTTTGGGGTGATGCTCTTACTTATGCTTATTTTCTTGTTAACAAGTCTCCCCATAGAAAACTAAATAGAGGACTTCTAAAAACTATCTAAAGTGAAAAGAAGGTGGAGCTTGGCCACTTAAAGGTGTTTGATTGTCCTACATATGCTTTAGTAGAAGAAGCTGACAAGAGAAGGTTAGACTCAAAGTCACAAAAGATGATATTCATTAGATTTTCATGAGGTGTGAAGGATTTCTTGCTATGGAATTCACATTTCTAGAGGTGTATTATCAGTTGGAATATGATTTTTGATGAGAAGAATATCGTGATGAAGTCGAAAAGTATAGATAAAATTGTGAAGACAACACAGGACAGCATAGGACAGTTCTTGGATACAGGTGATTCGCCCTCAACATCAACCTCAAGGTGTGTTTAGTTTGAGGTAGAGTTGGGTAGGCATGGTGATACACTTGTAGAGGACCAGCATGAAGAGCGATATATTTTAGAGAAAGTACAGAAACAACCATAGGCAGCAGACTTGCAGGATACCATAGGAAGAGTGGTACTGCACAAGCCGAAGCTTACTATTCATAAATCGGTGCGATATGGTATTGATGAGACAATCTCCTATCTCTCATCACTGCTAATGAAGATTCAGAAAGCTTTAAGGAAGCTATGAAAAGTTTGGATCGAGAGTCATGGATGCAGGTCATGATAGAAGAGATGGAGTCTCTCAGGAAGAATCGGACATGGCAGTTGATGGATCTACCAGATGATGCTTGATCCATTGGCTCCAAATAAGTTTTCACCAGAAAAGAAACACCTTCAGAGCAAGGTGGAGTGAGGTACAAGACTAGGCTGGTAGCTAAAGAATACTCTCTAAGAGAAGACATTGATTACTTAGTAGTCTTCTCTCTGGTTGTCAGACATACATCTATTAGAATGCTATTGAGCATAGTTGCTGCTCATGATTTGGAGCTAGAGCAAATGGATGTTAAGGCAGCATTCCTTCATGAAAATTTGGAGGAGAACATATACATGAAGCAGTCACAGGGCTTCAAGAAGCCTGGATTAGATAAAGAGATCTATTTATTGAAGAAATCGCTGTACGAATTGAAGCAATCTCTTAGATAGTGGTACAAGTGGTTTGACACATATGTGAGAAGTATTGGCCTTTTCAGATGTAATCATGATCCATATGTATATGTGAGATTTCTGAAAGATGGATCTTGATTATACTTACTTTTGTATGTAGATGATATGCTGATAGCATGCAAAAGTAAAGATGTAGTGCACGAGTTGAAAGGAGCTTTGTCTTAGGAGTTTGAGATAAAGGACTTGGAGCCTGCAAAGAAGATTCTCAATATAAAAATTATCAGAGATAGAAACAAGAGGCTGCTGCATCTATCTTAGAAAGGAGACATCAAAAAGATCTTGGAGAGATTTGGAATGAAGGAGGCTAAATTGGCAAAGCTGCCACTTGCCAGGCATGTCAAACTCTCTAAGACTATGTCACCACAGACTAAGATGGAGGTTTAGAAGATGGAAAAGATTTCATATGCTTTTGGTGTATGCTGTGTTAGATATATGTGCCCTAGAAGCCAGAATTGGCTGACACTTGTAATACACTTCTAGGGGCAAAATTGTAATTTTGACTATAATTAATGAAATGGGTTATTTTCTATCACACCTGTGTATTTAGTGTCTGTGATACATCCTTTGAGTTAATGGTAATGATAATTCATATTTTCAAGAGTTGAAAATTTAAGACATGAATAATCATTATTAACTCATAAACAGCTCCCAACCATAGGATCATCACGAGGATGGTGATTGATCCGGAAGGTTGATATACGATCACTTCTCTTTAGTAGATGAGTCTTGAGTCTACGGTGTGGAGACACCGGAGCGAGAGTACAGGTACTCGTTAGAGAACGAGGGCACTGAGCGTGACCACCTCGAGTAGTCATTAGGAAGTCTACCTTCTCGTCAATGACTGACTCGATGCTGCAGTAGTGTGTCTGGTTCTTTGACCTGAGATGCATCGGCAGTTCACCTTGAGGGTGTTATAGTTTGACTACACCATTACTCGGTCTCCTAGCCATATGGAACCCTGAGGTGTATGTTGGCTATGACATGTTCATTGTAGGAACTGGATTGCATCAAGATGGGATCTATCTACCTCGGTGGTAGAGGAGCAGCCCTATGATGATCATGAGAATCAAGTCCTGAAGCCCATGGCCATGGCAGAGTGAAATAATAGAAAGAGTTTCTATTTAGATTTTCACATTGGACTCGAATCGAATGATTACATCATATGACAGAGACTAGGGTTTGACGAGTTCACCTTAACCCTAATCTGATCGGGGCTCAAGATAGAAGAACTTAATCACACAGGTAGCTGCACCAAGAGGTTCGCATTCAGCTCTGATGGGTTGCCACCATATACTGCTAGGTGTCACTGGTGGATTTTGGGAGCAATTAGAATGATTTAGATGATCGATCATTCTAGCTGTTCGAATCAGAAGAGTTCTGATCCATCGAAAGGAGTTTCGATGATGTCTATGATAGAGATCATGACATATCCCATTACCATACAGAACTGAACCTAACTGGGTCACACAAACAAGGGTTTGAATCTGGTGATCATCAATTGAACTGATCTAGTTCAATTGATCTGAATGAGATTCAATTAGGTTCAAGGAAATCGTGCTAGCACTCGATTGAACCTAACGTTCTTCTTTTACTATCATAAATAAGTTGTCCTGACTGAGCCAAAGGAGTTTGTGCTCAATCAGAGGCCTTCATATGGTCTGACTGGAGGTTGTCCAAGTCAGAATAGGTTGTCTTATTTGTAAGACATTACCTGCCATTTTTGGTCACCTGCCATTTCTTGTTCTTTGACTTTGGTCAAAAGTCTACCTTTGACTGGTCAAACGTTGACCATTCACCCTTTGACTTTTGACCACATGTCATGCACCTATTGGAGAGCTGGTGGGGGCCTGTCCCCCTGCCAGAACCTGGCAAGGAGAAGGGCGCACGCCAAGGGTGGCGTGAGCCCAAGTAGGAGGCGCCTAGGAGTCCTTGTTGGACAAGGACTCCACCTCCCTTTTGGATTCCAATCAGAGTTCTACTAAGAATCCAGTTTGACTGGTCTTAGGCGCCCTCTAAGGAGGAATCCAGGGGTCTCTATTCCAACCAATCAGATTTAGATCTGATTTCACAAAGGGTTGTGATTGGTTGAGAGGAAGAGGAGTTGGATCACAAGAGGTCTATAAATAAGACCCTGCGCCCAACCCTAATTCAATAGAGATTTCCCATGCCCCAAGGCTGCCTCTCCCCTCCTTCTCCATGCCATAGTCTCTTCTCCCCTTGCTCTCCACGTCCAAAAGGTGTTTTGGACTTTGGTTGGTGCGATTCAGATCAAGGAAAGGCGATCAAAAGCAAGAAGGCTGCGCTGCTGCAAAAGGACGACTGCAGATCTTCAAAAGAGTTTTGAAGATCCTCCAGATCAGATCCAGATCTGATTTTTGGAGGTGTGATAGAGAAGAAGAGGATCTCCAGATCCAACCCGAGTGGATACCGGTAGAGGCCAGGCGCTTGCGTGGCTAAGATCCAGAACCTTCCGCTGCAATCAGGATCATCTACAGGGTAATAGGATTACCCAAATCAGGTAAATTAAATTTGATTTAATTTATCTTATTTTATTTTATTTATTAAAATAATAAGAATCAGATCTAAAACATATCAAGATCTGATTGAGATCAAGAGAAAATTTTTGAAATATATCTCTTGATCTAATCAGATCTGGACGAACCTGGACCGGGAAATCAGGATTTCCCTTCAACTGGTATCAGAGCCATGGTTCTAAATTGTTTAGATCTGATTTTAATTTTATTTTAATTAGAAAATAAAGTGATTTCAGATGTCACATGAGATGTGATCAGATCTGAAATCAGAAAAATTAAAATTAAATGATTTGGATCTAAGAACATGAAGATATGCATGACTAGTTCTAGAATAGAATAGTTCTATAGAATAGTTTTGCATGTCTTTGATTTAATCTGATTAAATCATATTTTAGATCTTCTTATTTACTATTTTTCTGATATTATAAGTGTTATAATAACATCTGATAAACAGCAAATAAAAATTATTTAATTTTAAATATCATATGAGATATGATAGATGCATGACTAGACTAGTTGTAGAATAGTTCTACATAATTGTCTAGATTAGAATTTATTTTGATTAGATCAATTTAAATCTAATTTTTTAGATTATTATGTGATAATTTAGATCTGAAAATATGCATGATTTGATACATGAGATGTATGCAAAATATGCCTTGATTAGATCTAAATTTGTATATGAGATATATGATATAGATCTATAACTGTTTTGTAGATTTACATGTTCCTGATTAAGGCGTTCCTCTTGGCCGTCCGGTCATAAGAACGAAGAAGGGTTTAAAGGCCCTCTCTTCCCATTCGATGGGGTGTTCTTATGACGTGTAGGGGTGCTGCGTGTTCGTCCTTAATCAGAAACCCAAAACTTACTTTCTGCAAAACCCTAGATCCTGAAACCCTAGGATTTATTGTGCATATTTTGTTTATGAACCCAACTTAATTAAGAATTAAGTTTATGGAATATTAATTAGGTCTAAAATTGAGAATTTCAGATCTAAGACATATTCATAATACTGGGTTCGGGCTTGGGTAGCTCAATTAGGTCTAAGCGGTTGATCAAACCGAATCAAGAGTTGGTTAGATGGGATCAACAATGCTTAAATTGACCAGCCTAATAGGATTAAGTCTGGGTCAAGATCGAGTCACGATCAAGCAAGACCTAATTAGGCTCAGAGGTTAGAGTCTGGATTGTAGGCTAACCCAATTGGTTCTGACTCAACAATTTGGTGTCTAAGGTAAGTTTGGCACAGACGACCGACTGGTTTTTAATTGGAAGCTACTCGACCTGAATGCGTTCTTGTGCGAGTTAACGGCATATTCCTTCCACCGGTCTCACTTACCTGGCCATATCTGTTGACACAGTTCTGATCTGAGGTGGTCAATAATCCGAGCTGACCCATGCCACTAGGTTAGTCATAATTGTTATGACTAAGCCAAGTCTAGTTTAATGAGACCTGAATCAATTCTCCCTAAGAAAAGATTAAGTCCGAGGTCTTCCACCATTGTAGACGTGCGGGCCCTTCCCGGGGTTGATTGTTCTCGGCTGGATACAGTGGCTCAGTTGCACCGGGAAGACGCAACCATGTCTATTAGGCATTGGATGCTATGGGCTGGAGGATGAGTTGGGCTCAATATTTCGGATACGGTGAGAGACCCAATTAGGAACCCAGTCTATGCAAATGGTGGGTCTGACTTAACTAAGGAGTGGATCAATATTCCGGATACGGTGAGATTCATGAATTAGAGACCAAGTTTGGGTGCACCATGATTAGAGAATCATTGAACAAGAGTTGTTCACTCATTGGCTAACCCATCACCAATAACTGTTAGGTGAGGTGATGAGTCAGTTGGTGAGACCGCACCACCCACTAGAAATCATCAATCGCGGAGATTTTCGCATCTCTACAGAGGGAGTGTAGGGATCCGAGAAAATAGTGGGAGCTAATTTGTTTAAAAATAAAATCCCTAAACAAATTGGTCAAGTCAAAATTACAGTATCTAACTAGAATCTTTGACTCTCTACAGGAAAATGTCTGCGTCCAACCCACTGGCACGTATCCTAGACACACATAGACTGACTGGACCCAATTATAAAGATTGGCTCAGGAACTACAAAATTGTTTTGGGTTCAGAGAAGTTAACACATGTTTTGGACCAGGACCCTCCCACCTTACCAGCTCGTCCATCCACTGAACAGAGAGCGTCTCTGGAAAAATGGATTGACGAAGACAATAAGGCCAGATACTACATGTTGGGCTCGATGTCTGATGAGCTCCAGCGCCAACATGAAGATATCGGGACTGCTCGCCAAATGTTGGCTCACCTGCAGGAGATGTTTGGTGAACAGAGTCGCGCAGCCAAATATCAAGTCACAAAATGACTTTTTAAGGCTAAGATGCGTGATGGGCAGTCAGTCCAAGATCACTGTCTGACAATGATCAAGGACATGGAAGAGCTTGAGAAGCTCGGTGTGAAGTTGGACTTGGATCTGCAGAACGATATTATTCTGCAATCCTTGACTGATGCATATGGGCAATTCATCATGAATTACCACATGCATAAACTTCAAAATTCCTTGGCCGAGTTGATGAATATGCTGGTTACCGCTGAGCTTTCTATGAAAGGTTCTAAAGGCTCAGTTCTTGCTATGGAACGGACTTCTTCCAAAAGAAAGTCTTATGGAAAGAAAAAGAAGTCTGTGAAAAAGCAAAAGGTAGAAGGATCAAAGAAGAAGAAGGCAGAACCGAAGAAGAAGGTCGATGGCAAAGGAAAGTGTTTCCATTGCAACAGCGACGGCCATTGGAAGCGGAACTGCCCTACTTACCTGGCCACCCTGAAGAACAAGAAGGAAGGTCCTTCTGGAGGTATGCTCGTTATTGAGTCTAACCTTACGGTTTCTTCTGCATCCAGTTGGGTGCTTGACTCTGGTTCTAGTGCTCATCTGTGCACTTCTATGCAGGGTCTTGAGGATAGCAGGAGGCTGAGGGATGGAGACATGATCCTACGCGTCGGTAATGGAGCAAGAGTTGCTGCAGTAGCCGTGGGAACATACCCTCTGCGATTACCATCTGGTTTAGACTTAGTTTTAAAAGACTGTTATTATGTGCCTGCAGCTAGCAGGAATTTGATTTCTGTTTCATGCTTAGCACAAGAAGGTTATGTGATCACCTTCTTTAAGGACCATTGTAACATTCTTTATGAAAGAAATAAAATTGCAAATGGTTTCCTTGTTAATGGTCTTTATCAGTTGCATATTGATGTACCTGTTTTAACTATCGAGCAAAACGTGAATGCCAAACGACCTAGGGATAGTCCAAACGACAGATATCTATGGCACCTGAGATTAGGTCATATAGCAGAAGATAGGATTAACAAATTGGAGAAAAATGGGCTATTGAGTCCATTGACTTTTGAGTCATATCCAACTTGTGAATCTTGTCTTCAAGGCAAAATGACTAAACTCCCTTTTGTTGGACATGGGGAGAGGGCCACAGATCTCCTTGCCCTAGTACATACTGATGTGTGCGGCCCATTTCGATGTGCCGGCTAGAGGCAATTTTGTCTACTTCATTACCTTTACCGATGATCTGTCTAGGTATGGGTATGTGTATCTTATGAGACATAAGTCTGAAGCCTTTGAAAAGTTCAAAGAATTCAGACATGAAGTAGAAAAACAAACTGGAAAACCCATTAAGGTTCTTCGATCAGATCGAGGAGGTGAATACCTTAGCCGGGAATTCCTAGACTATCTTAAGGAAAATGGCATAGTCTCTCAATGGACTCCACCAGGAACACCTCAACTCAACGGGGTTTCAGAACGGAGAAATCGGACTCTATTGGATATGGTTCGATCCATGATGAGCTTCACAGACCTCCCAGATTTTCTTTGGGGACATTCATTATTAACTTCAATCTATTTACTGAATAGGGTTCCCTCTAAAACCGTTCCTACCACACCGTATGAGATATGGCACGGTAAGAAACCAAGTCTGAGTCATCTCAGAATTTGGGGTTGTCCGGCTTCATGTCAAAAGACAACAAGCGGACAAGTTAGAGTTTAGGTCCTTTAGAGCTCGATTCATAGGATATCCTAAAGAGTCATTAGGATACTATTTCTACATTCCAGAAGACCACAATGTGATTGTGAGTCGACATGCCATATTTCTTGAAAAATAGTTTATTCAAGATAGTGGCATTGGAAAGCAGATTAAGCTTGATGAGAAAGTCTCACAAGCAGAACGAGCTAAGGACCAAGTGGAACCAAATCAGGTTGAGCCAATAAGAACACTACCTCCTCCACCTCGTAGATCGGAAAGAGTTTCCCGTCCCCCTGAAAGATACTTAGGTATTATTTCAGAGGACGTAGAGGAAATGTTCCTCATAGGTAATGGTGCTCATGGTGATGATCCCAAAACCTACAACGAGGCGATATCAGATATCGACTCCGAGAAATGGCTTGAGGCAATGAAGTCAGAGATCGACTCGATGCACTCAAACCAAGTCTGGACCTTGGTAGATCCACCAGAAGGTATAGTACCTATTGGGTGTAAATGGATCTTCAAGAGAAAGATTGGTGCAGATGGGAATGTGGAGACATTCAAGGCTAGACTGGTGGCAAAAGGTTATAGTCAACGCGAAGGCATTGACTATCAGGATACCTTTTCCCCGGTAGCTATGCTAAAATCCATCCGCACATTGCTTGCTGTTGCAGCCTATTTCGATTATGAAATATGGCAAATGGACGTGAAAACGGCATTCCTAAATGGATATCTTGAGGAAGATATCTATATGGAACAGCCGCTAGGTTTCACATCCAGTGATACTGATCACAAGGTTTGCAAGCTGCAAAGGTCCATATATGGACTTAAGCAAGCATCTCGGAGCTGGAACACTCATTTCAATGATGTGATCAAAAAGTTTGGTTTCATCAAAAATGAAGAGGAACCATGTGTTTTCAAAAGGGTCAGTGGGAGCGCTGTTGTCTTCCTCGTATTGTACGTGGATGACATCCTCCTTATTGGGAATGATATTCCCATGTTGACATCAGTCAAGATGTGGTTGTCTAAGGAATTCTCCATGAAAGACCTAGGTGAAGCATCCTTTATTCTAGGAATTAAGGTCTATAGGGATAGACCGAATAGGATGCTAGGACTTTCACAGAAGATGTACATAGAGGAAGTACTAAAGAGGTTTAGTATGGAAAACTCTAAGAGGGGATTAATACCCTTCAGACATGGTATTCATCTTTCCAAGAAGATGTGCCCCAGCACACCTGAGGAAATAGAACGCATGAGCAAGATCCCTTATGCTTCTGCAATAGGGAGCCTCATGTATGCCATGCTATGTACACGACCTGATATAGCCCATGCTGTGAGTGTCACAAGCAGATATCAGTCAAATCCAGGTGAAGAACACTGGACTTCTGTGAAATGTATCCTTAAGTACTTGAGAAGAACTAAGGATATGATGTTGGTCTTTGGTAATGGAGAACTCCAAGTTCAAGGATACACAGACTCGGACTTCATGTCTGATATAGATGATCGAAAGTCGACATCTGGAAGTCTGTTTGTGTGCAATGGTGGAGCTGTCAGCTGGAAGAGTTCCAAGCAAACTGTGATAGCAGATTCCACCATGGAAGCAGAATATATAGCTGCATCAGAGGCTGCAAAGGAAGCATTCTGGTACAAGAAGTTTGCTGCAGAAATTGGAGTAATGCCATCAGATGCCATTCCTCTTTACTGCGACAACAATGGCGCCATAGCCCTTGCTAAGGAGCCGAGGTCTCACCAGAAGTCCAAGCACATTGAGCGGCGATATCATCTCATCCGCGATTACCTTGAGAAAGGTTACGTTGAGGTCAAGAGAGTCAACTCCGCAGATAATGTGGCAGACCCACTTACAAAGCCGTTGGGCCAGCAGAAGATCGAAGCCCACCTTGAGAAGATGGGACTTAGACTTGTAGCCAATTGGCTTTAGGACAAGTGGGAGATTGTTAGATATATGTGCCCTAGAAGCCAGAATTGGCTGACACTTGTAATACACTTCTAGGGGCAAAATTGTAATTTTGACTATAATTAATGAAATGGGTTATTTTCTATCACACCTGTGTATTTAGTGTCTGTGATACATCCTTTGAGTTAATGGTAATGATAATTCATATTTTCAAGAGTTGAAAATTTAAGACATGAATAATCATTATTAACTCATAAACAGCTCCCGACCATAGGATCATCACGAGGATGGTGATTGATCCGGAAGGTTGGTGTACGATCGCTTCTCTTTAGTAGATGAGTCTTGAGTCTACGGTGTGGAGACACCGGAGCGAGAGTACAGGTACTCGTTAGAGAACGAGGGCACTGAGCGTGACCACCTCGAGTAGTCATTAGGAAGTCTACCTTCTCGTCAATGACTGACTCGATGCTGCAGTAGTGTGTCTGGTTCTTTGACCTGAGATGCATCGGCAGTTCACCTTGAGGGTGTTATAGTTTGACTACACCATTACTCGGTCTCCTAGCCATATGGAACCCTGAGGTGTATGTTGGCTATGACATGTTCATTGTAGGAACTGGATTGCATCAAGATGGGATCTATCTACCTCGGTGGTAGAGGAGCAGCCCTATGATGATCATGAGAATCAAGTCCTGAAGCCCATGGCCATGGCAGAGTGAAATAATAGAAAGAGTTTCTATTTAGATTTTCACATTGGACTCGAATCGAATGATTACATCATATGACAGAGACTAGGGTTTGACGAGTTCACCTTAACCCTAATCTGATCGGGGCTCAAGATAGAAGAACTTAATCACACAGGTAGCTGCACCAAGAGGTTCGCATTCAGCTCTGATGGGTTGCCACCATATACTGCTAGGTGTCACTGGTGGATTTTGGGAGCAATTAGAATGATTTAGATGATCGATCATTCTAGCTGTTCGAATCAGAAGAGTTCTGATCCATCGAAAGGAGTTTCGATGATGTCTATGATAGAGATCATGACATATCCCATTACCATACAGAACTGAACCTAACTGGGTCACACAAACAAGGGTTTGAATCTGGTGATCATCAATTGAACTGATCTAGTTCAATTGATCTGAATGAGATTCAATTAGGTTCAAGGAAATCGTGCTAGCACTCGATTGAACCTAACGTTCTTCTTTTACTATCATAAATAAGTTGTCCTGACTGAGCCAAAGGAGTTTGTGCTCAATCAGAGGCCTTCATATGGTCTGACTGGAGGTTGTCCAAGTCAGAATAGGTTGTCTTATTTGTAAGACATTACCTGCCATTTTTGGTCACCTGCCATTTCTTGTTCTTTGACTTTGGTCAAAAGTCTACCTTTGACTGGTCAAACGTTGACCATTCACCCTTTGACTTTTGACCACATGTCATGCACCTATTGGAGAGCTGGTGGGGGCCTGTCCCCCTGCCAGAACCTGGCAAGGAGAAGGGCGCACGCCAAGGGTGGCGTGAGCCCAAGTAGGAGGCGCCTAGGAGTCCTTGTTGGACAAGGACTCCACCTCCCTTTTGGATTCCAATCAGAGTTCTACTAAGAATCCAGTTTGACTGGTCTTAGGCGCCCTCTAAGGAGGAATCCAGGGGTCTCTATTCCAACCAATCAGATTTAGATCTGATTTCACAAAGGGTTGTGATTGGTTGAGAGGAAGAGGAGTTGGATCACAAGAGGTCTATAAATAAGACCCTGCGCCCAACCCTAATTCAATAGAGATTTTCCACGCCCCAAGGCTGCCTCTCCCCTCCTTCTCCATGCCATAGTCTCTTCTCCCCTTGCTCTCCACGTCCAAAAGGTGTTTTGGACTTTGGTTGGTGCGATTCAGATCAAGGAAAGGCGATCAAAAGCAAGAAGGCTGCGCTGCTGCAAAAGGACGACTGCAGATCTTCAAAAGAGTTTTGAAGATCCTCCAGATCAGATCCAGATCTGATTTTTGGAGGTGTGATAGAGAAGAAGAGGATCTCAGATCCAACCCGAGTGGATACCGGTAGAGGCCAGGCACTTGCGTGGCTAAGATCCAGAACCTTCCGCTGCAATCAGGATCATCTACAGGGTAATAGGATTACCCAAATCAGGTAAATTAAATTTGATTTAATTTATCCTATTTTATTTTATTTATTAAAATAATAAGAATCAGATCTGAAACATATCAAGATCTGATTGAGATCAAGAGAAAATTTTTGAAATATATCTCTTGATCTAATCAGATCTGAACGAACCTGGACCGAAAAAATCAGGATTTCCCTTCATGCTGTAGGCCAGATCTAACCCATGTAGTGAGTTGAGTGAGCAGGTTTATGGCTTAGTCTGGTAGAGAGTACTAGAAAGTACTGAAGAATATCTTCAGATACTTGATAGATTCAGTTGGAATTCGCATTTGCTATGGTCAATAGAAAGATGCTGAGGAACATTCTAATATGTCCAAGGAGGCTCGAGGGCTAATAGAGGAGTTTGTGGATATAGATTTTGGTGGAGATGTGGATATTTGGCATTCAATAATAGGTTTTATGTTTAGCCTGTATGAAGGTTCAGTCTCATGGAGATCTTTCTTGCAATCGATTACGATCTTGTCCACTACCAAAGCGGAGTATATTGGTATCATGGAGGTAGCGAAGAAAGCTCTATGGTTGAAGGGCTTGGCACTGGAGATGGGATTCCCATAAGATGCATTATGACAGTCAGAGTGCTTTATTGCTCGCATAGAACTCTATGTATCATGCAAGGATCAAGCACATTGATATCAGATGCCACCAAATCAGAGAGCCAGTGGAGGATTGTGAAGTGGAGTTAATGAAGGTTCACACCAAGAAAAATCCAGCTGATGTGCTCACAAAGATACTTCTATGGAATAGTTTTCACCATTGTATGGTATTGATGGGGCTGATAGATAAAGCTGAGTTCATAAGAACTTGGGAGCACCAAAGTGAAAATTGTGAGCTCAGGTATGGTGCTCTCAAGCTTTAGAAGTAGGTAGAAAAAGATCAAGAAGTGAATAGAATCAACTATCGAAGAGCTTTAGCCAATACTTCAGTCGAGCTGGCTCGATTCCTGTCAGAGCCAGCCCAAGCAGAAGTCCAGCCGGCCTAAATCTTGATAGAGTTAACTCGAGCAGAAAGTCAAAAAGTATATTAGGTTGACACACTAGAAGGAAAGACTCAATTCCTGAGAGAGCCAGCTCGAGCTGCAGAATAGAAAACAATCATGTTTGTCAAGCTGACTCGAATCCAGAGAGTTAGCCCGAGTAGCAAAATAGAGAGCAGTGATTCAGGCTCTTACAAGAGACATCACAGTCAAGCTAGCCCGACTACTGACCGCGCCAGCTCGAGCGATGAACAAAATAGTACATGGTTTCTATTCTGGCCTGAGATTGGGTTTAATCCTAGGGACTTAATGTCTTCGTTTGTGAGGTCCTAAGGAGCTAACCTATGGATTGGACTGGGATTAGTCTAATGGATGTGTGCAAGAAAGATGTGGGTGTACAAATGGGCTCGAAAAGTGCATCATATTAGATTAGCTAGGAAAGTTTTTTAGGTTGGATCTCTTTGATCAGGTATATATATACTCTGTATTGAGTTTGTAATTATGAATGTAATTGAATACAAGCCTTTTCTCTCTAAAAATTTTTCTCTTCCTCTGTCGTTCTCCCTCTCTTTTTCATCATGTCCTATAGGGTTTACTAGGGTTTGATAGAACAACCATCTCTTTCCTCGGATCCTTGTTACTATTTTCATAATCATCAAGTAGCAAGAATTATTCCCAACATTTGGTATCAAGATGATTGGGATCTAACACATTGATCATAATTCCAATGTAATATGATGAACCATTGATAAGAATATCGGTACAAAACTATTGGACATGCAACTAGTTCAAGAGTTGTGTGGCCTTCAACTTATGTACTTAGTATTTTGGGATTTTGAATCTTTTATAACAAATAAATATAAAACTATATATAATATATAATTTTCTCCCTTCTATTTTGTAATTTGTTCATAAATGGAGAGGAATGATGGGATCAATGCCAAGGGAATGACCTTGAAGACCCTTTTGTTGCCCTAGTAACTTTGCACCTATAGTTGAAAACTTTCTTTTATGGGTTAAAATTGCGATTATAAACCTAAAACTTGATTATAGTACAATAAAAGACATGACTGTTTGACTTGGAATCTATATTTCAATCATTTTTTAAAAAATAGTTTGGATATCCTATTATAATGAAATATGGGATGATTTTTCTTTTTTTGTGAAAATGAAATAGTGTAAAAATATATCTTTTAACTAAGTGGTTAGATCATAAAAAATGATGAATATTTCTGTTGTTATAACAAATGATCAAGTGTAGTAAGATATACAATTAAAGCTACAAGTTTGCAATTACTATTGACAAATTATATGTCCTAATTTCTTCATTTTAAAATATACACTTTTATTGGGTATTAAAATTACTTCTAAAAATGGGTTCATGTCAAAAAAAGTTGGATTAATTATGCTTTTGGTCATTCAAATTTAGGTTGGACTTTTAATAAGTTTCTAGATTTCAAAAAGCTCAATTTTGGTGCTATTTTTTTTCCAACTATTTTAATACGATCCTTCCCTCGGATTCTAGATGCTTTTGGTCACCAAAGTCCCTATAGGTATTATTCAGTGATTATGTGATCGATTACATAGAAGAAATCACTTATTTAGGTGATTATGTAGCAATTAGTGATGACATGGCATAAAGATGATGACATGGTATAATAGATAAAAATTTTTATTTTGATAATTTGGCACATGATTAATAATATGGTATATGAGTAATGATATAACATATACTATAAAATTTTTTATCTAAAAATATTTAATCACCGAGTGTCATATCATCACCCATATACCATAACTTCTATTTTTTTAGTCTTCTAAGTTTCACAGATATTTTTGCATGGTCCTTTTAGTTTAAGAATCTTTAATTAAGTTCCTTGATCTTCAAGTATGATTTAACAAAAAAGTAATACTAAGAGGATAGTTAAAACTAATATAAAAAGGTAAATATATATTAACAAAAAGAAAAAATAATATTAATAATATATTGTTATATTGCTGATTCTACTCCATCTTCAATCATACCTTTAACCCATCCTCTTTCTCCTCCTACCCTCTACCAGAATAGATATGAACATGCACAAGGGAAAAAAACTATACCTATGACTCAAATATAGCATCCTATCACATGTTATATATTTAACCTTCCATTCCATCCTCTAATCATATTTTTTTCTAAAATGCAAATGAGAGAGTCTGATCCAAACTTGAGAAGAACAAAAAGCAAAAGAGGATAAAAAGACTTGACAGTGGCAGTGAGCTTAGCAACCTGAAATGATTTCTATTTTAGTTTATATATTGTCTTGGCTTTCTTATTCTATTCTAATTGGAGTAAATACTTGAAATCTTTAGTCACGTAATTGACGATCATCGACCCATTTTTTTTTTAAAGAGAAACTCGATAGCTGCAACAAGCTTAATGATGATGAAAATAAGAATGCTTAGCCTGCGTACTTCTCCATCCTTGCAGTATTAGCCATGGTGGTGGTCCTCAAATTCCTAAACCTAGTCTATTTTAGGACCATCTCCAAGTTTGGTTCTGGCCTCCCTATTCCTATATCCCACAACCACCATCTTGGGCTTTTTAAATGCGTCTAAAGACTCATGCTACTTCAAAATCATCACATATCCTGCCATTAGGCTAGAAAGGCTATATTAAATTGTACTTGAAAAATCAAGAAACCTAATTAAAGATTTGAGAAAATTATAGAAACACTGCCTCAACTCTAACTTGATTTTATTTATACCCCCTATACTTTAAAACGTGTCAAATGGACTCTTCTCTTTAATGAAGTGCTCTAATGTGGCCTTGACATTCATTAAGTGCTGACGTTGTTAGCTTGCCATTGCAAAGGATGGAAATGCCTCTCTCATTTGAAATAGTTTCTGATAGCAACCCTCCTAATTTTAAGGGTTATTCATTTTGCATCCATTGCTTTCGATGTCTTTTCTCCAGCAAAACTCTAGTGACGACCACCATCCCACCCTCCACTTGAGTCTAATAGTCTCTCCTCTTTTGTGCATGAGCATGGCCTTTCAAGATATTGGGTTTTTATAGGTGCTCATGCTTATGAATTTTAAAATCATTTTCAAAATTTGGATTGCGGTGGTGGAAGAATAGATTAAAACCCTTTTTAATCAAAACAAAAAAAAAAGACTAAGTCAAAGCACCTACGGATCTAGTTCATATGCAAAAAATAATATGAATCTAATTTTTAATCTATAAATTAAAAGCATGTGATCAAATCACATACTTGTTTCACTTTTTCTTCTCTGGATCTGGAAGATTTTGTCTCAGCTACATAAACATCTGGTCTCTACAAGTATCCACTTAGGATCAACTTGGATTGGGACCTCCTGATTCAGATGCTTCTTTTCTAAGTTGGATCTTCCGTGCACCTTGAATCGCACTTGGATCTTAATCAATCCTTTGATCCTTTTCTTGATCTTTCTTCTCTCTTCCTTTCTTGATCTTTCTTTTGTTGATTCTTGAAACAACCAAGAACTAAAGCAGGAGGAAGAAAAGATGCCCAACAACCTTGGGCGTGGAGATGGTGGATGCCCAACCAACTTGGGCATGGAAACTCGAGGGAGGAAGAGAGAGAGGCATGGAGGCTATAGGTGGTGATGCGTGCTAATTTATAGCTATGGCAAGTGTACCAGTCGATCAAGTAACAAAGTGAATGAGTAGAGTATCATCCCTAGAGGATTAAAAAATAAGTACTGAAAAACTCTTTCTTATGCTTTATTTAGAAGATCGATTTATGAGAATAAGAAATTAAAGAACAAAATAAAAAAATAATTAAAAGTTTTTAAGAAAATAGAGAGAGTGTAAATTATTAGGGTTTTAAACTCAAGAGCAATGTGTTACTAAGGCAATCGGTTCACCAACTCAGTCAATACAATATTCAGGTTTTTAGATTAATTTTATTTTATGTGACAGTGGAGTCTCCTAATTTATTCACTATCTTTTAGTCCAGACATAGCAAAACTATTAATATTTATTAATTACTCTTTGATCCAGGAGTAATTTAAATAAATATTAATGTATTAGATTTTATGAAATCCTCTAATTAAAATACGCTGCATCCAAAGTGCACTAAAATTTCCGCATGCATATGAATTCTAATTTGATTCATAATACAAGGTATATAATCAAGAAGCATTAACATAGATGTACTTGGTCTGTAACATCTATGTTCATCAGATCAATTTAGAAGATGGTCAGTAATCTAAAAGCATTAAGATCAGATTTATATACTCCTCATAAATAAAATTTAAAAATAATTATACTGAATATTGCATCAAAAGAGTGGCTACACCTTAGCCTTAGTAAAAAAAAATTTAGTTCATGATAACAAATTCAAAAATAGCAAATAAAATAAAAAGCATAGAGAATTTAGACTGTTTGATTACTGAAATTGATTCTCTATTGCTCTTGATGTGGAGAACTTGGTGAAGAAGAAGATGCCCCTTGATCGATGTCTATGATTGTCGAAAAAAAATCAAAAACTCTTTTTTATTTCTCATAAATCACTCTTCTCTTTCTACCTCTCATTCCTCTCTTTTTCTTTTTGTTTTTCTTTATTTCTTTAACTCTCTCCCTTTTTCTCTTTTTCTCTTTTCTCTGACTTCCCTTCTCTCTTTCTCTGTCCGTCTCTCTGTCTCTCTCTCTATCTCTCTGATATTTTTCACGACAATAGTAGGTTTTTATAGATCAAGAGATTGATTTCCCTCCAAAATTCATCAAAAATTAGGTTTAAGACTCCCAAAACAACTCAAATTAAGATCCGGATAATTCTACCCGTTAGATGTTGATCAAACGGTCCAAAAATACTTAAAAATCCCTTAAAATAATCCAGATCAAGTCAGATTTCATGCCAGCCGTTGGATCAATCGTTGGATTGAATCTGGGCCATCCGATCGCGTAGAAAGAGGCCTTCTGATCTTTAGTTTACCGTCAGGATGAATCTCAACCGTTGGATCTCGATCGGGAGCTGCGGATGCCATTCATCAGCACCTTCTTTTCGACCGTTCGATCGAGTTTCAGTGAAAGGCACCCGTTGGATCAAATAAAATTTTCAAATTACCCTCCACAGATCATGTGCTAGTCCGGTGTTGCGTGGACCGCAGCATTCTTCAGCCAATCGGAGCGCACTTTTTTTGCTATGAAATTTTCAAATTGCCCTTCAGATGGTCCATCGTACGCCGCAAAAAATACTGACATCATCCTGACATCAGCGTTACATCGGTGGGTCGGTCTGTTATTTCGGTCGAATTGGGCCGAACCATTGAGCCAATTTTCTGAACCGATTTGAACCGAACCATTTTTTTTATTTATTTTATTTTATTTTTTAAATTTAATTTTGGGCTCGTTTGAAGTCCATTTTGTCTGAAATTTATTTCATCTGAGCCAGAAAAATAAGATTTTCACATTGGTGGCCTTCTTTTCTGCATAAGATTAATAAAAATATTAGTTTTTAAAGAAATAGATTAATTTATTTTATAATTTAATATTTTTATTAGTATATTTTTATCACTTATCACACCCCCCAACTTAGTCATTGCTAGTCCCTTAGCAATGTTTTTTTTAATACCATATTTCAATAAGATTATCCATCACAAAGATAAAATCTAGGATTAAAGGTCAAAAAGTTTAGAAAATACTGCTAACTAAGCATTGAGCTTCAGAAGCAAATTTTTCAGTCAATACAATTAAAAACTTTCTTAGAGTACATCAAAGATCTATAGCACTTGTGTTCGTGATGACTAACTTTAGCATTTCAGTATTAAATTAAAAGAACAAAAGTATCCTTCTCTTATCACCTATTTTGGTCAATTTTCTATACATTCTCAATTTTATACTCATGAATTAAGGTAGCTTTCACACTGCCATTTTTTTTTTTTTTTTTATTGTGCTGAGCATCCTGGCCTTTCCTTCACCATTTTACGTGAATTTTCATACTTGACCTAGGTGCAGAGACCCAGTTACTAGGCTTTGGGCAATCCACATATACTCTATCTTTTGCACTTTATTTTATAGGCAGGTAGCTCTTTCCTTAAATTCAAGTTTCTTTGATTAGAATCTATATTAATTACCAATTTTTAGTGATAATTGAATCCTCAGTTGGCCTTATAATCAATACCTACTTTGCCTTGTTAGTGTGCATGTGCAATTAGAAGTGCTAATAATCTTTTAATGACCTAAGTAGGCTGCTAAAAGTTGACCAACTAATCTACTTCTTTAACTCATTACATTCATTAGCAAATAATTCTATCTTTTATCACTTATCCAGTTTATCTTGCTCAAGATTTTCTTCTTGACACATGGTTTTTTTTCTTTTTTTTTAACTTATTCTACATTGTCTTAAAGGAGAAAGAAAAATAAAAGGTGCAATAAAGGATAGGAAGGAATACACCTGATTTGGTTCAGTCTGGTTCTTTGGAGCTTTGAAATTTTGCTTGAGCTCTCATTGATTTTTCTGCAAAATTGAAAATACACACCAAGAGCAGTAAAAGAGCAACAATAAATTACTAAAAAAATAAAAAAAAAAAATGATCAAAACTAAAAAGAAAAGAAACAACCTATCTAGTAGTTCTGATTTATAGTCTTCAGCTTGACTTTCTTTGAGTTCTAAAGTGGATCAATCTGGTGCCACTTCAATTGGAATACTTTCATGTTTGATCGATCCTCTTTCAATTTGACATTGCTCGCTTTTATAGTCTCAAACCTATTTTCTACAGAATTCTCATATAATGGATTGTCAATAATATCAATTAGAAAATAAGTTTGATTATCATCAGGATGTTTAGTATCTTTGAAAACATTAAAAGTAACTTGTTCATCTTGGACTCTAAGAATTAATTTTTCTTGTTGAACATCTATTAAAGCTCCTCCAGTAGCTAAAAAGGGTCTCCCTAAAATAAGGGGTACATCATAATCTTCTTTCATATCAAGAACAATAAAATCAACAGGAAAAATAAACTTGTTTACCTTTACCAAGACATCCTCCACTATACCTCTTGGATATTTAATGGATCTGTCGGCTAATTGAAGAGTAATAGTGGTAGGCTTTGGTTCTCCTAGACCCAGCTTTCCTAAAAATAGAAAAAGGCATGAGATTAATGCTTGCTCCTAAATCACATAAAACTTTATCAAAACTACAATCACCAATAATGCAGGGGATAGTAAAACTCCCTGGATCTTTTAGCTTCTGTGGTAATTTATTTTGAAGTATTGCTGAGCATTCTTCATTCAAATTTATTCTCTCATGCTCCTTCAGCTTTTTCTTATTTGTTAAGATTTCTTTGAGAAACTTGGCATACCTGGGCATTTGAGTAATAGCATCTACAAAAGGAATATTAATATGTAAATTCTTTAAAATTTTGAAAAAGTTAGAAAATTTCTTATCTGGATGCTGTATTTGTCTCTCTGGGAATGGTAGTGGCGGCACGTAGGGCTTCACATTTGGATCAGCAAACCGTATACCTGGAGACCATCCATCTACTGGTTGTTTTGGTGGTGACTGACGAATTTTAGTTGATGGTTCCTTATTTGTAGTTGGCTCTTCAGTCTCTTTCTTCTGATGTGGCTCCTCCAAGCTTTGTACCACTTCTTAGGGTGATAGCATTGACTTGCTCCCTTGGATTTATCTCCGTATTGCTTGGCAAGGATCCTTGAGGTCTCTCGGAGATTATCTTAGCCATTTGACCTATTTGCATCTCCAAGTTTCGAATTGCTGCTGTTTGGTCCTGTCTAAGTTTGGCTTCCAAATTTTTTATAGTTGCTTCTTGGTTTTGCATAAATTTGACCATCAGCTCTTCCATGTTGGACTTCTTTTCAGGTACTTGGAAATCCGGGGGTGGCTGTTGTGCTGCATTTTGATTTGCTCCATGAGAAATTTGGGTGCTGCCTCCACCCTTGATTGTATGTGTTGGAGTAGGGATTGTTTTGTTGCGGCCTGAAAAAATTACCAATATAATTAGCTGTATCAGTTGTTTTAGCAAAAGGATTACCTGTCTGGCAATTGCTCGTATCATGTCCTCCTCCACACAGGTCACAAGTAATGCTCTGAATATGCATAGCTGTTCCCTTTCAAGTTGTTGACTTCGGCTCTAAGGGCTGCAATTTTAGCTAGTAAGGTTGGCACGCAATCTACTCCCTGCACAGCTGCTAGTCTTTTTGGCATCATATGCTCTGTCTGCCATTGATAGCTATTTGATGCCATCTCATCGATCAGATCGAAAGGCTTCTTCTTCTTCATTTTTTGATTAATGGTTCCTCCTGCTGCTGCATCAATCATAGAATGATTAGTAGGAGATAAACCATTATAGAAAGTTTGTACCTGAAGCCATACGGATAGTTGATGATGTGGACATCTCCTCAGCAGTTCCTTGAAATGCTCCCAAGCCTCATATAGTGTCTCCATGTCCATCTGCATAAAAGAAGTGATATCGTTGCGCATCTTAGCAGTCTTGGAAGGTGGAAAGTACTTGGCTAAGAATTTTTGGGCTAGGACATCCCAAGTTGTGATAGAACCTGTAGGAAGAGAATGAAGCCAATTTCTTAGCTTTGTCCCGTAAAGAGAAAGGAAATAACCTTAATCTAATAGCATCATCCGACACCCCATTAATTTTAAAAGTATCGTAAAGTTCAAGAAAATTAGAAATATGGGCATTCGGATCATCATGCATGTGTCCACTGAATTGGACAGTTGATTGAATCATCTGGATCATCGCCGATTTTATTTCGAAGTTGTTTGCTCGTACAGGCGGTCTCCTGATGCTCGAAGCTGCATCGACTACAGATGGTGTGATGTAATCATTTAATGGATGATGTACTGGTCGAATAGCTTCATGCTGTCCTTCAGTCGCCATATCCAATCCTAGATTGATGTCGTTAGGATCTTCAGCTGCCATGTTTCTCTCTTGTTGTAGTCTTCTAATAGTTCCTTTCAATTTTTGGATCTAAAGGT
Organism: Cocos nucifera; assembly: GCA_006176705.1. Taxonomy (NCBI): domain Eukaryota; kingdom Viridiplantae; phylum Streptophyta; class Magnoliopsida; order Arecales; family Arecaceae; genus Cocos; species Cocos nucifera. The sequence continues at coordinate 1,796,310 of QRFJ01000185.1, forward strand.
AGTAAGTTACTATGTCCAGTACGTGTCATGCATTGAATAATTTTTTTTTAAATAATAAAAATTAAAAATAAATTTCTAAAGTAAAGCTAGGATCAAAATTTTAATATTATTTTAGACACAATCCCCGGCAATGTGCACAAAAACTTGATGCGTGCTAATTTATAGCTATGGCAAGTGCACCAGTCGATCAAGTAATAAAGTGAATGAGTAGAGTATCGTCCCTAGAGGATTGAAAAATAAGTACTGAAAAGCTCTTTCCTTATGCTTTATTTAGAAGATCGATTTATGAGAATAAGAAATTAAAGAACAAAATAAAAAATAATTAAAAAGTTTTTAATTAAATAGAGAGAGTGTAAATTATTAGGGTTTTAAACTCAAGAGCAATGGATTACTAAGGCAATCGGTTCACCAACTCAGTCAATACAATATTCAGATTTTTAGATTAATTTTATTTCATGTGACGGTGGAGTCTCCTAATTTATTCACTATCCTTTGGTCCAGGCATAGCAAAACTATTAATATTTATTAATTATTACCCTTTGGTCCAGGTGTAATTTAAATAAATATTAATGCATTAGGTTTTGTGAAACCCTCTAATTAAAATACGCTGCGTCCAAAGCGCACTAAAATTCCTGCATGCATATGAATTCTAATTTGATTCATAATACAAGGTATATAATCAAGAAGCATTAACATAGATGTACTTGGTCCGTAACATCTATGTTCATCAGATCAATTAGAAGATGGCCAGTAATCTAAAAGCATTAAGATCAGATTTATATACTCCTCATGAATAAAATTTAAAAATAATCACACTGAATATTGCATCAAAAGAGTGGCTACACCTTAGCCTTAGTAAAAGAAAATTTAGTTCATGATAACAAATTCAAAAATAGCAAATAAAATAAAAAGCATAGAGAAATTAGACTGTTTGATTGCTGAAATTGATTGTCTGCTGCTCTTGATGTGGAGAACTTGGCGAAGAAGAAGAGGCTCCTTGATCGATGTCTTGATCGTCGAAAAAAAATAAAAAACCCTTTTTTATTTCTCACAAATCACTCTTCTCTTTCTACCTCTCTCTCCTCTCTTTTTCTTTTTGTTTTTCTTTATTTCTCTGACTCTCTCCCTTTTTCTCTTTTTCTCTGACTTCCCTTCTCTCTTTCTCCGTCTCTCTCTCTCTATCTCTCTGATATGTTTCATGGCAATAGTAGGTTTTTATAGATCAAGAGATTGTTTTCTCCCCAAAATCCATCAAAAATTAGGTTTAAGACTCCCAAAACAACTCAAATTAAGATCTGGATAATTCTGCCCGTTAGATGTTGATCAAACGGTCCAAAAATCACTTAAAAATCTCTTAAAATAACCCAGATCAAGTTGGATTTTATGCCAGCCGTTGGATCAACCGTTGGATTGAATCTGGGCCATCCGATCGCGTAGAAAGAGGCCTTTTGATCTTTAGTTTACCGTCGGAATGAATCTCAGCCGTTAGATCTCAATCGGGAGCTGCAGATGCCGTTCATCAGTGCCTTCTTTTCGACCGCTCGATCGAGTTTCAGTGAAAGGTGCCCGTTGGATCAAACAAAATTTCTAAATTATCCTCCATAGATCATGCGCGAGTTCGGTGTTGCATGGACCGCAGCGTTCTTCAGCCAATCGGAGTGCACTTTTTTTACTGTGAAATTCCTGAATTGCCCTTCAGATGGTCCACCGTGCGCCACGAAAAATGCTGACATCATCCTGACATTAGCGTTGCGTCGGTGGGTCGGTCTGTTGTTTCGATCGAATCGGGTCGAACCGTTGAGCCGATTTTCTAAATCGGTTTGAACCGAACCAATTTTTTTTTTTTTAAAATTTAATTCTGGGCTCGTTTGAAGTCCATTTTGTCTAAAATTTATTTCATCTAAATCAGAAAAATAAGATTTTCACATTGGTGGCCTTCTTTCCTACAAAAGATTAATAAAAGTATTAGTTTCTAAAGAAATAGATTAATTTATTTTATAATTTAATACTTTTATTAGTATATTTTTACCACTTATCAGGTGGGGCATGGGCTGATGTGAGACTTATATTGTTAGGGCCAAGAAAGAGAGCCTCTTAAACAGAGGATTAGTTGGACTTCTAATCAATATCAAATTGGCCTCAAGATGAGTCCTAATCCCATTAGAACTCTCTCTTTTGACCATGTTTGACTATATCTAATGCAAGCAAGGGGACACCAACACTTGGCACACTCTAAGCCCTTCTTTCACACACCAAAACGAGAGAGGGAGGGTGTGTGCCCTCTCTTGATCTCATATGGTTCCACCAATTGGGTGCCATACACTTGATCTTATCAAGCGGCACCTCCAAGGTGCAATCAAGAAAATCAAGAATTCCTTTGTAGATTTGATCCAAACCTTTCTTTAAGCAACCAACAATTAGAGCCCATTGAATTCAATTCAATTAAGTTCAATTCAAGTATATTACTTGGTTCAATCATATCAAATAAGCAAAACAAGTCCAAAAAAAATTTGGGTTCAACCAGGTGCTAACAAGATTATCCTAAATCTAATGGGATTTTTCTAAATCTAATCCAATTGTGCTTTCATAAGCCCAATTATCCAATCCAGATTAAATCTCTTTGTTATGTGATCTCATATATTTAATTTTATCTGGTAGTGAGATATACCATAATTTATATCATAGTATCATTGAAACTTCTTTCAATGGATCGAAATAATTTCACTTTGACTAAATAAGGATCATTGATCCAGAATGATCCTAGTGAGCTCTTACAATCCACTAGTGATACAGAGTAGTATATAGTGGCAATCCAGTAGAACTGAATAAAGAATATCTAGGTGTAGTTGTCATGTGATTCAAGCTCTCTATCATAAGTCCCAACTAGATTACAGGTCATGGATAAATCATCAAACCTCAACATCAGTCATATGATAGAATTAATTAGATCAAGTCCAATAGTGATTCATATGAAAACTCTTTTTCATCAATTACATTGTTGTGGCTACAGACTTAAGGACTTAGCCTCTCAAATTCAATAAAACTTTTTCTCTCTATTAAAGTTAATAGATTCCATTTAAATGCACATCTTGCTCGTGTAGTGGACCAACTATCATCAACATCCACTATAAAGACTCATAGAGTTAATATTTACATGTAGTCAAACTTCAATAGCCTCATTGTGAGCAGTTGTGATACTACATGTCAAAGGACCATTCACATAATTACAACATTGAGACGATCACTGATGATTGAATAGAAATTCATGTAATTTCTCATATGGTCATGTTCAATACTAGTTGTTCTCTAACAACTATCTACATTAGTCGCTTAGTGTCTCTATATTGTAGACCAGAGACTCTTCTATTCCAAAGAAAGTGATCCATATACCAATCTATCCGGATTAATCACCATCCTCATGATGATTTCATGATTAAAAATAATTTAAAAATTAATTATATATGCCTCTAATTCTCAACTCTTTAAGAATATATATCGTAAGCATTAATTTCATGGATAATTCAAAGTCACATCACACTTGAATGAAAATAAATAGCTAGCTTTTTATTGATCAAATTAATATTTTAAACATAATTTTATGTTTTAAAAAAATATAATGCATCTGCCATATTGGCTTCTAGGATATACATCTAACAATCTTTCACTTGGACTCACTGCAAGAAAATAAAATATTAGTGATGGATAGTAGCAATGGCATTTTTGCCATCATTAATAATAGATATTAGTGATGAAATTAGTGATGATAATTTTATCATCGCTAATAATTTTTTTTATCGATAGCTTTAGTGATGAAAGTCTAGCCATCGCTAATAGTTATTAGCGATGGCAGTGGCGACGATAATGCTGTCACTATAGTTATTAGCAATAATATTAGGAACGGCAAGTAGCCATCGCTAATACTAAGTATTTTTATTTTTTTAACTAAATTTTATTATTATTATTGATGGTAGATAATTATTAACGATGATATTTTACCATCGTTAATAAAAAATAATTTTATTTTTTAAATTAGATTTTACTATTATTAGTGATGGTAGATACTTATTAGTGAATGCATCTTGCCATCACTAATAATATTTTTACCGATGGCATATAGTGGCAAAAACTAAAAAAAAATATTAGCGATGGCAAGTTTGGCTTTTAGCGACGATAGGTGCATCACTAGTAAAAATTAATTTTTTTTATATTAGTTCTAATATTATTAGCAATGAAAGATTATTATTAGCAATGCCAAAAGACCGTCGCTACTACTAAAGTAATTTTATTTTTTTAATTTGATTATAGAATTATTAGCAATAAAAAATTATTATTAACGATGGCTTTTATCATCACTAATACCACTAAATAATTTTTAACGATGGTTATTAGCGATGGTAAATTTGCCATCAGTAATAATGCTTTTTACCGATGACATTAGTGATCGAAAAATAAGCCATTGAAAAAGTATTTTTTTATTTATTATAATTATTAGTGATGATGGAAAGAATATTAGTGACGGTAAAAGTCGACGCTAATAATCATTAACAACGATGATATTAGCGATAGAAATCCTCATCGTAAATTTTTTTTTGATTTATTAAATTTATTAGCGATGGCACATGAAGTATTAGAGATGGTAAATGCCATCGCTAATATTCTTTAACGATGGCATTATTAATGACAAAAATAGCCATCATAAATAATTAAAAAAAAAAATATTTATCATAATTATTAGCATTATTGGTGGCATATTAGCGACGGACATTATCATCATAAAAAAGAAAAAGAAAAAAAATTTTATTTATTAAATTTATTAGTGATGGTAAAAAAAGTATTAATGATCGAAGTTGCCATCGCTAATAATCATTAAAGACAACACTATTTTGAATGAAGTTGCCATCATAAAAAAATATTTTTTTTAATTTTTTCTAAATATAATATAATTTTAAAATTTAAAATTCATCTTTACCATTCATTATCTAAATAATTTTTGTTAGTATTATAACAAAAGACCATCTCGATCTGATAGCCCTAGCTATGCCGATCAATAAAATTTAATTTTGACAACCATGAACGATCATTTAATGATTTGATAGAAAAAGACTATTGATGGATCCAAAAACTTATGATGATGATCTTAATGATATTTGTAGGATACTATCAAAATTTTATTTTAATCAAACATCATTATTATAGTCAATTTAGCATTAAATTATTTCAATCATTAAATAAAAATGAGTGATCAAAAAGCCAAATGACGTCCGATCAAGGTAATTTTTTAGATAAATGATCTTTGCTACTATTTTAATTATTTATATAGTGGTGATCATAAAATTTAAACCGCATGTATATGAACGATCTAAAATAATATATCTCTTGATACTCATTCTTGAAGTCCTTAAGTAATATATTTGTACTTTTACAAGATCTGCTTAACGTAGATGGTTCACATATGTATGATTTGGATTTTATGATCATTACTATATAAATGATTAAAATAGTAGCAAAGATCATTTATTTATAAAATCTTTTTAATCAAACGTTATTTGGCCTTTTGATCACTCTTTTTTTTATTTAACAATCAAAATCATCCTGTGCTAAATTGACCATGATAGTGATGTCTGATTGAAGTAAAATTTTGATAGTATACTATAAATATTATCAAGATCATTGTTGTAAGTTTTTGAATCCATCGATAATTTTTATCTATCAAATCATCAAGCAATCATTCATGGCCATCAAAATTAAATTTTATTGATCGATATAGCTAGGGCTATCAGATCAAGACGATCTTTTATGATAATACTCTAATGATATCATATTTAGAGAAAAATAAATTTTTCTAAAATTTTATTAATTGATATAGTTAAGGCTATCAGATCATTCATGAACAGTGAAGATGAACTTTAAATTCTAAAATTATATCATATTTAGAGAAAAATAAAAAAATATTAATAATAAATTTTTTACTAATGGCAAGTTTGCCGTCGCTAATAAAAATTATGTAAAAAAATTTAATTATCTAATAAAAATATTAAAAATAAATTTTTATTTTTAGCAATGAAGTATGATGCTAATGCTTTTACCGATGGTACTAGCGATGGCAAGTTTGCCATTGCTAATAGTCTGCAACACCAAAACAATCGAGGGGCAAAAAAATTTTGTTCCCATGCTCATTCTCTCTCATTCTCACCCCTCATCCTCCTCTCATCGACATCCAAGCCCCCCCCACCTCCAACCCTCCTTTCCTCTCTCCCCATCCCATTCCTCCAGTGTCACCATCATTTATTTTCTCTACGTGCCGAGCTCTTCCTCTCCTCCCTTCCTCCATCCCGCCATCGCCAAAGCCCTCCTTCCTCTCCTTTCCTCCATCTCGACACTGTCGGAGCCCTCCCTCTCCTCCATCCCACTACCATTGAAGCCCTTTCTCTCCTCCTTTCCTCCATCCTAACACCGTTAGAGGCCTCCTTCTCCTCCATCCCACTACCATCGACACCGCTAGAGTCCTCCCTCTCCTCCATCCCACCACCATCGAAGCCCTCCCTCCCCTCCTTTCCTTCATCCCCTCCTTTCCTCCATCCCGACATCGTCGGAGCCAGCCCTCCCATCGCCGGTCACCACCCACATGATGTCTTATGGTCCCCTCTTGGCTTCCAGTCCGTGGTGCATCCTTTCTTGCTTTATCGATCCTTCCTAAGCTTGTTCCAGAACTCCTCTCCATCGGCCTATCACCCCCTCTAGCAGAAAGGTAAATTCGTGATTATTGTTTTTTGTTAAGCATGTTTTGTATTTGAACTTGGGCTGTTCATTAACTAACCTAACCCAAAAATTGAATAACAAAAAAATAAAAATAAAAAATTGACTCGAATAAGAAAGAAATCGAACCAAGAATTTTGATTTAGTTCGATTTGATTTTTTAATTTTTTATAATTTTATCTATTTTTAATTATCTATTTTTGATAAAATATATTCAAATAATTATTATCGATTTATTATTAGTTTGCTATATTATATTTAATTAAGTTTAGGATCTATTGAATTTGTTGATTGATAATTTTTTACATTAAAAATCAATAATTGATAAGTAATGGTATATTGATAATTGATAAATCATAAGTTGATAATATTCGATCACAAAATCGATCACTAAATTATTAGCAATCGATTTTTAGTTCTTAGTGATTGATTTTTCGATCACTAAAATTCTATTTTCTTGTAGTGAATTCCACTCCATCTATCTTTTTTTTGTTTGTTTAATCATTCATTATACTTTATATTTTTTTATTATTTTTTAAAAAAACTAACTTATCTTTCCTTGTATAGAGATGAGATAATATCACCATCGAAAAAAAAAATGCATATAAGATAATTTAACTTTAAGTAACTTATTTTTTTGCTATAATAATTATTTTATTTAATTATATTATGTATGTAAGTTTGTAACATGAAAATATAATATTTATTTTTTGATTTTCAATACAAATGAAGAAAAGAGTTATGAAAAAATTGATCAATGTATAAGTTTTTATTAGTAATTATGGCTCGTTATTCCAGCCATCACATTAAGTAATTCTATTGGTAAACTCTTTTACTTATTTTAAGTTTTTATATTTAGAAGCTTCACATATTTAGGCTAAGCTTGAGTCAAAAAAGGAGATCTATGGGCTAAAAATTTAATGTAATCATTCAATTGATGGACTGAAGGTATCTATAGTTCTGTATCATCAAATAAAATATATAGAAATAATCTATTCGAGAATCGAAGGAGGGTGTCGAAAGATACACCTCCATATCAAAAATATGTTTCTATATCAAAATTTATTAATAATATTTTATTTTTTTTCATTTCAGGATGCTGAGACATCTGACTCTCATCCACCAGCTATTGGAGATGAGTAGGAGGATAAGGAGAATGTTACTTGATTTTTTTTTTATTTGTATATAATTTTAATACATCATTATTCTATGTGCCTCAGTGGAGCAGCGAGGAGTATACTAGTAGGTGGCAGAGGGCCCGACATAATTAGACTACTCGGTAGGATTCGATCAAGCACACGAGCGGCTCCATCGGTACATATGTTGTGGCTGATAGATTGTTAAGAAATCTATACCAAAACTCTTCACTAGAATCATAAAAATTTTTATATATATACTTTAATTAATTTAAGTTTATTATTTACTTATTGTAGACATGGCAACTAGATCATCTACCAAGCTAGCTATAATTATGGGAGGCTATACATCGATTTAAAAGGATTGATGATTATTTAGATTCTAGGTCACGATAGATCACGGTAAGAATTTTAAACTATATTTATTAAGTATTATAGGATCTGATATGTATATTAAAATTAATGTATTTCTAAACTATGTAGATGGATTATGCGGAGTACGTCATTGCGTGGTATGGCGATGACCCATCCACTTAGCCCTTCCTTAACCTTAAGGGATGGCTTAGGATCACTGGAGGGGTGAGTAGGAGTCGAGTCATAGAATTCAGCCATAGCTTTGATCCTTTAGTGACTCAATCCTCTTTGGCATCCTCACAGGTCTTGACATCCCAGATTTGGAGCGATGCCCACATGGAGGAGGTCGTGCAGAGGCTTCTAAGCCAGCAGTCTTAGAGCATCCAAAATACCATCCGTGATGCGATCGTGGAGGATCTTTAGGATCCATGATTGAGCGACCAGCTGGGCTCGTTGTTCTAGCCATCTTACCAGATAATTCTATTAGTAAACTCTTTTACTTATTTTAATTTTTTATATTTAGAAGCTTCACATATTTAGACTAGGCTTGAGTTGAAAAAGAAGATCTAAGGACTAAAAATTCAATCTAACTATTCAATTGATGGGCCGGGGTATATATAGTTTCATATCATAGAATGAAATATGTATGAATAATCTATTCGAGAATTGAAGGAGAGTATCGAAAGATACGTCTTCATATTGAAAGATACATCTTCGTATTGAAAGATACGTCTCTATATCAAAACTTATAAATAATATTTTATTTTTTTATTTTAGAATATTAGGATATTCAGCTCTCATCCATCAGTTGTTGAAGATGAGCAGGAGGATGAGGAGCAGGACAACGTTACCTACTTTTTTTTAATTTGTATATAATTTTGATACTTATAAAGTAGTATCTCAATATAAAATTATATAATTTATATTTTTAATATAATATAATTAATTTTATATTTATAATTATATTAAATGATTATTATCTTTTTAATAAATTTTAAAAAATATTATTATTTATTAGTAGATTTTAAATTATTTAATTATAATTTTTTTAAAAAATTGAAAATTATTATCGATGGCATTAATGATGATAGATTACCATCACTAATAATTTTTTAAAATTAAAAAAAATAAAAAAGATATTAGCAACGACATTAGTGATAAAATTGCCATCACTAATAGTTTTTTATAAAAAATTAAAAACTATTAACGATGGTATTAGCGACAAAAATGCCATCGCTAGTAGATTTTTGCTAGTTTAATTAATAAAAATAAAAATTTTTAGCAATGACATCTTTGTTGCTAATGCCATCGCTAATTAGTTATTAGTGATGGTAATAATTGCTGTTGCTAAATAATGATAATTAGCGATAGGAGCTTTTCAAATTGAATTTTGCAATGGTATTAGCGACGGCATATGGACTATTAGTGACGGCATTTAGCCATCACTAATAGTCAAAATTCTTGTAGTGATTAAAGTCAATTGGCCATTAATCTAAGTCCCATCTTCTCAAGATGGACTTCAATCTTTGACTAGCTTAGCTGCTTTGTCAGTGGGTCTGTCATGTTATCCATGGAGTCTACTCTTCACACCTTGATGTATTTCTTCTCAAGATAGTTGCATATGATATGGAATCGCTATTCGATGTGCTTAGATTTTTGACAAGATTTGGACTCCTTGGGAAGTGCTATAGTGTTGTTGTTATCGCAATATAGCAGATGGCATTTAGTGTCATTACACTAAGCTCCATGATGAACTTTTTGAACCAAAAGCTTTTCTTTGTAGCATCTGAAGCAGCGACATTCAGCTTCTATGGTTGAATCTGCTATGATGGGTTGCTTGGAACTTTTTCAGCTGATTGTGCCACCATTAAGCATGAACATATATCCTGATGTTGACTTTCTATCATCGGGATCAGACATGAGGTTTGAATCAATATATCTCTCAACTCATAACTCAAACCCTCCTCCAAAGATCAAGAATAAATTCTTAGTTCTTCTCAAGTATTTAAGAATGTTCTTCATAGCTATCCAGTGCTCCTTATCTAGATTCGAATGATACCTGCTCATGACACTCATAGCAAGGGTAAAATTAGGTCGAGTACATAGCATGGCATGCATGAGGCTCCCTATTGTCGAGGCATAAGGAATCCTACTTATGCACTGAATTTCCTCAGATGTGGAAGGATACATTATCTTGGAAAGATGAATATCATCCTAAGAGGTAAAAGCCCTTTTTAAGAGTTTTCCATGCTAAACCTCTTCAATACTTTCTCTATGTATAGCTTTTGTGATAAGTCTAGCATCCTCTTAGATCTATCCCTATAGACCTTTATTTTAAGAATATAGGATGCTTTCCCTGTGTCTTTCATGGAAAATTTCTTGGACAACCATCTCTTAATCGAGGCCAGCATGGGAATGTTATTCATAATAAGGAGGATATCATTAATGTATAGTACGAGAAATATAACCACGCTCCTACTAACCATTTTGTACATACAAGGTTCCTCTTCATTCTTGATGAAATCAAATAATTTATTACATTATTGAAACAAAGGTTCCAACTCCGAGAAGCTTGTTTTAATCCGTATATGGATCTTTGCAATTTACATACTCTGTGATCTCCATTACTAAAAGTAAAATCCAACGACTACTCCATATAGATATCTTTTTCAAGATATCCATTTAGGAATGCAATTTTTACAACCATCTATCATATTTCATAATCATAGAAAGCTATAATAACATGGATTTAAGAATGGCCACATGCGAAAAGGTATCCTAATAATTAATGCATTTATGTTAACTATAACCTTTCACCATGAGCCAAGCTTTATAGGTCTCTATCTTACCATTTGTACCCATTTTTTTGTAGATCCATTTACACCCAATAGATAATGTTGGGGGTAAAATAGCTCCTATCGAAGTTTGATAAAGTTCGACCATGATAAAATGCCATATGAAGTCATGATGTCCAGGTCTGAGGTTCAATCAAGTCAACCTCCTGGTCCAAGCGAGTTCCAGAGGATCGACTTCCAAATGCGATTGAGCTCAGAGCTTCAATCGGAGGTGGCTCATCCCAGAAATAATAACTACTCCTATCAATGTCCAATTTTGCATGATGTTCGAGCTCTTTTGCTCCAACCCTCCAATTTTATCTTGATAACTATAGGTTCTAACAAGACTATACTGTGAACTTTTGCTGGACGAACTTGAACCAGCAAAAAAAATTTGCCATCCACTAGATCCTGATCCTTAGCCTGGGATAAGCAACAACCGCACCACAAGCACTAAATCTCAGCACTATCTGGTCCCAACTTTAGGCCGCCCTTGAGCATAGGCCAAGTTTTATCAGAGTAACCAAAGCATCTCTGACGCAGTCTTAATTGAAGAACCTATTATTCCTTTCTAACCTCAAGCTCTCCAAACTAATGTACTAGTGCCTATCATCAGTCGACCTTGAAGGCGATCGAGTTTTCAAAAGTTATCGAAGCAGTTCTTTCGAGATTCAAACTCAGAGCCTAACCAATAAACTCATCACCCTCAACTTAAAGACCAAACTTCAAGTTCGGTCAACCTGATCCTAAGCTCCAATGACTTAATCTCAGTATGAATGGCTCACAATCAAGCTTGGAAGTATCCAACTTCTCATAAGAACTCCAGCAAATAATATCCAACAACTAGCAAGTCATGAAAAATGATAGCCTCCTCTCTATAAGAAACTCTGAGCAGCCTCAATGGCCTACTGATATTTATTATGATTGTCATCATCAATCTGTTATAGGCTCTATCTATAAATAGGATCTTTCTGATACGTCTCCCTCTTTAAGCTCTCTTTTCATCTCCAATCTTCTGAGTACTTCATTCTTATTGGCCAGAATATTAACGTGACCATCAGAGGATTCAAGCCGGAGCCACCTCCGGTCGGAACTTTGTCTTGCAGGTTTTGATCGATGAGATCCTAAATTCCACCTCCAACAATCTTCGATGGCCGACCACTTTTCTATACTAATAGAATTGGCACTAGAGGAAGAGACCTATGAGCCCTTGTTCTAAAAGGAGTACCTAGAATAGTCTTCTTCTTCTTTCCTTCAAGTAAGATGTCCCCTAAGAGAGCTTTTTTCTGAAGATCCATCACTATTGCCATCCGATCTAACCTAGAACCGATCGATCAACCAGTTTTGGCTCTATCATCTACATCTCAACCTTCTCAGTTGACAACAATGGTAGATATGAATCAGTTCAACCTACTGCTATAATAGGTATTGAGAGATCTCATGGAGACTATGCAAACCATGCAACAGGCTCCAGCACTAGCACTACCAAAAAGACCATCACTGGAACATCAAGATCTAGTACAAGGAAGGTCCATTTGGAGAAACCAACCAGAGAATCTTAGAAAGAAAAATAAAGAGTAGAGGGCTCCTACTCCAAGCGTGACTCCACCCTCGGAAGGTTCTTGCCCCCATCAAGTTTGCCACACTTTGAGATCTATAATTGAGATGATGTCCTCGATCAAAAGCTTCAGAAAATAAGTTAGCGGATTAAGAAGCTCCGCCATACAGCCCCTATCCAGAATGATGATATCTACATCGATCTACCTTTCACTATCCAGATGATGCAGGAGCCCATCCCGCCAAACTTCAAGCTCCTCCACCTTGAAAGTTACGATGGGGCTTTGGATTCTATCGACTATCTCAAAGCCTTCCGGATTATGATGCTACAGCATGGTGCATCAAACGCCATTTTATGCTGATCTTTTCCATCAACTCTAAAGAACGCAAAACGAAATTGGTATTTGGGCCTCAAACTGGATACCATTTATTCTTTTGATCAGTTGAAACATTAGTTTGTGGATTACTTTGTTAACAGCTGGCATCAAAGGAGAGGCTCGAATTCTCTCATCAACATCAAATAGAAGGAAGAGAAGTCCATCCGAGCCTTCGTCAGCTGCTTCAACATCGCTGCTTTGGAGGTCCAAAATTTGGACCAATTTGTTGTTATGGCTACTCTGAAGGACAACCTTCTGAAAAATAGTCTCTTCTTTTCATTAAAGAAGAAGTATCCTCAAGACTTTGCTGATATGCTAGTTTGAGCCAAAGGCTATGTCCTAGCTGAGGAAGCTTTCAAACTTCGGGATGATGAAGTCATAGGAGAGTGGTAGGCAAGAAAATCTAGCAAGCCCACACCCATGGAGAAACCAAGTGAAGCTCGGCCACATTCTAAAATCCCTCCTGAATGTAGATGAGCCGGAACTCCATCTCAGGCTCATCGGCCAAGAAGCCCAGATAGAAGGATGTGATGAAGCCCCCCTCCCAAAACTTTTAATTATTCTCTCTTGAATGCTCCAAAAATTAAAGTATTGATGGAGATCAAGGAGCATCTACCGAGGTCGAATAAGATGCGATCTCATCCAAGCAAGTACAATCTAAATAAGTACTACATGTACCATCATGACCATGGTCATGATACTGAGAAATGCATCCAGCTCCAAGATAAAATTGAGGAGCTGATCAGATAAGTCGACTGGATCGATTCCTGCAATGCCGACCAAAAAGGAGGAAAGATCAGTCGAGAGCTCTTCTACAATCGAAACCATCTTGGAGGGAAAAACCTTTTGAAGACCGGCCTCCACTTAGAATCATCAACACAATTGGTAGGGGACGCTAGCAAGAAGAGGCCAGTGGATTAATAGAGCCGACAAAAAAGCTGAGGACTGCAGAATCCATTACTTTTACCGAGGAAGATGCATAAGAGGTTCAATTTTCACATGATAATGCGGTTGTAATTTTCTTAAATATTGCAAATTATGATGTATACCGTATCTTGATAGATAATGAAAATTCTATAAATATCTTGTTTGATGATGCTTTCTCTAAGATTTCTATACCTGATAGTCGCATGAGGGCACTAAGCTCTTCCATTAGTGGGTTTCATCGGTGACACTTTATCGGTTGAAGGGATAATCACTCTACTAGTTGTGGCAAGCTAGTATCCAAAGCAATTCAAAGCTCATATTCATTTTTTGATGGTAAAAGCTCCTTCTATCTACAATGCCATTCTTGGACAATTTGGGCTAAATATGCTTTGAGCTGTGGTATCGACATACTATTTGAAAATAAAATTTTTAATGAAATTTAGAGTTGGAGAAATCAAAGAAGATCAAGCCTTGGCATGACATTGTTATACAATTGTTTTGTAGGGAGGAAAGCAGTTTGAGCTCTGTCCAGTGGATAGTCTTGATGTTCGAGATGATTTAATAGAAGAGCGAGGAGAGCCAATTGATGATCTTGTAACAATTTTTTTAAATGATGAAAATGAGGACCACACAGTTTAGATCGGCTTAAATTTGGAAAAAAAGGTTACAAAGCAGCTTGTTACCTTTTTGTGAAGAAATGCCAATATTTTTGCTTGAGTTTCCATAAACATGCTAAGAATAGATGCAAAAGTGATGGAACACTACCTAAGTGTGGACCACAAGTGTTGACTTGTAAAGTAAAAGAAGTGAAGCTTTGCACTAGAGGAATAGAAGGCAATCATGGACGAGGTAGATAAACTCCTCAAAGCCAAGTTTATCTAGAAAGTATCCTATCTAGATTGAATTGCTAATGTATTTCTTATCAAGAAGGCAAATGACAAGTGGAGAATGTATAGATTTTACTGATTTGAACAAAGCTTGTCCAAAGAATAGCTATCCTCTATCCAAAATTGACTAACTGGTAGATGCAATCTAGGGCCACGAGCTCCTCACCTTCATGGATGCCTTCTCTGATTATAACTAAATCTGGATGGCATCCGAAGATGAGGAGAAAAATTATTTTATTACTGATCATGGTTGGCTGCAATATGAAGATTTATGTGGATGATATACTTATCAAAAGCTAATCTTTAAAAAATCACATTATCGACCTGGAGGAAATATTCAACATTCTTCGAAAGTATAAAATGAAGCTAAATCCAACAAAATACGCTTTTAGAGTGACCTCAGAAAAATTTTTGGAATTCATGGTGTCAAGACATAGCATAGAGGAAAATTCAGAGAAAATTTGAGCCATCTAAGAAATGACCATTCCTAAGATAATAAAAAAAGTTTGGCACCTGATAGGAAAGATTGTGGCTTTGAATTGTTTTGTCTCAAGATTGGTAGAACATTGTATGCTTTTCTTCCAAGTGCTCAAACAACCAAAGAACTTCTGTTAGATCTTTGAATGTCAGCAAGCCTTTGAAGAACTGAAGAGCTATCTCAGCTCACCTCCCCTCCTCACCAAGTCCGAACCTAATGAAAAACTATTTCTATATTTGGCAATATCTCCTATAGCCATCGGAGCTGTCTTAGTTAGAGAGGAGACTAAAATTCAAAAGCCAATCTACTACATAAGTTAAGTTCTAAGAGATGCAGAAACAAGATATATCAAATTGGAGAAGCTAACATATACTTTATTGATTGCATTTAGAAAGCTCCGACCCTATTTCCAAGGGCATACGGTGACACTCCTCACAGATCAATCCATAGAGATAGTTCTTCATCGACCTGATACTTCACGGAGAATAGCAAAATGGGTGATTGAGCTCGTTGAATTTAATATAAAGTTTCAATCTGGGTCATCTATTAAAGCTCAAATACTAACCAATTTTATGATCAAATGTACTATTCTAAATCAGGTCGAGCCCAACCAATAAAAAATGGGTACCGTCAATCTCCTGCTGAACTCCTTAGAAGAGAAAGTAAACCTTCTTGAAGATTTTTGCATCCTATATGTTGATGGCTCGTCCAATGCTTCTGGAGCAGGTGTAGGCTTAATCCTTATCAATCTAGGAGTGATTATTGAATATATGCTATGCTTTGAATTTTCTACTACTAGTAATAGAGCAGAATATGAAGCTCTGATTACATGATTGAAAATAGCCAAGGAGTTAGGGGTAGACCATATGAAAGTTTACGGTGACTCGCAATTAATGATAGGGCATGTCAATGGCAGCTATGAAGCTTGGGAGAAAAGCTTGAAAAAATATTTGAACAAAGTAAAAAGTTTGACCTTAGCCTTCAATAGTTTCGACATATAATAAATTCTGAGAGTAGAGAATTATAGGACTGACCTTCTATCTAATTGGCTACTTTAGCTCCGAATAAGTTGCCAAAAGAGGTATTCTTTGAAGTTCTTCAGCACCCAAGTTCAGAAAAATCTTAGACAATAATGCAAGTAGACCATGAACCCAGCTAGATTGATCCATTGGTTTTATATCTTAAAGATGACATCCTCCCTCAAGATTCCAAAGAAGCTTGGTAGCTGAGAAATTAGGCCTCTCGCTATATCTTATATGAAAATAAACTATATAAGAGGTCTTATTCCCTGCCACTCCTCAAATGCCTTCGACCATTTGAAGTCGACTATGCTTCGAGCGAAGTTCATGGAGTATATGGGAATCGTCTTAGAGCTAGATCATTATCTTATAAGCTACTTCGGTAGAGATATTATTGGCCGACCATGCAATAGGATATGATTGATTATGTAAGAAAGTATGGCTGGTGTTAAAGAAATCCAATATTCAATGGTAGCCGACTTCTTTGCTCACACCCTTAAGCACTCCTTGGCTATTCGTACAATGGGGATGGATATACTTGGACCGTTTTCTATAGCATTCGGACAATGAAAATTTCTCTTAATAGCAGTGGACTACTTCATCAAGTGGACTAAGGTCGAACCCCAAGCAAAAATTATTGAAGTTAAAGTGTAAGACTTTATTTGAAAGTCAATAGTATGCATATTTGGTCTGCCTTGAAAATTGATCATGGATAATGGATGGCAATTTGTAGGGGTAAAATTCGCTAAATTCTATAAGGATTTGAATATCTCTTATCATTTTACATCTTTGTCCCATCCTCAGATGAATGATGAAGCCAAAGTAACCAATAGAACTCTGCTGCAAGAAATAAAGATAGGACTTGAATGAGCAAAAGGAATATGGGTGGACGAGCTTTACCATGTACTGTAGGCTTATAGAACCTCTTAAAGGTTACCTACTAAAAAAACTCTATTTGCTCTGACTTTTGCAATAGAGACAGTTATTCCGATTGAACTTAGACTTTTCTTAGCATGAGTGTAAAACTTTGATGAGAAAAATAATTTGCAAGATCCTAGGACAAATCTTGCCTTACTGAAAGAGAAACAAGAGAAAGCTTAAGTTCGGATGGCAACTTACAAGCAAAAAATAGCCTGATATTATAACTTAAAAGTCAAGAGCAACATATTCAAGGTCAAAGACTTGGTATTACGTCGAGCGGAGGTCTCTCAGCTGCAAAATTAAGGTAAGCTTGCCCCAAACTAGGAAGGCCCTTTACAAAGTTGAGGAAATCATTTGACTAGGGACTTATCACATAAAGAAGCTAGGAGGAGCTATAATATCCCGACCTTAAAATTTAAAAAATCTATGAATGTATTATCAGTAGCTTCACTTCAATAAAAGATTTTTTTCTATTTTAATGCTCCGTATTATATATAAATTGAATTATGGCAGAAAATGATCGAGTTGAACTTCATTCTTAAATGAAGCTAAAGGCCTCTGGCTCTTAAACAGTAAGTCAATCACATTAGAAATAGGAGGTGAACCTCATCCTAACATGGATGAAGATCTTTACGAGAGATGTAAAAGCCTCTAGTTCTTAAACAAAAGGCTAACCTCGTCTTAACGAGGGTGAAGACCTCCGATTCTTAAACATGAGGTTAACCTCATCTTAACGAGGATGAAGGTCTGTGGTTCTTAAACAAAAGGTTAACCATATTAAAAATAGGAGGTGAACCTCGTCCTAATATGGGTGAAGATTCTTATGAGGGATTGAAGGTCTTTGATTCTTAAACAGGAGGTTAACTTCATTTTAACGAGGGTAAAGACCTTTAATTCTTAAACAGAAGGTTAACCATATTAGGAATAAGAGGTAAACCTCGTTCTAACATGGGTGAAGATCCTTATGAGGGATGTGAAGACCTCTGATTCTTAAATAGAAAATTAACCTCATTTTAATGAGGGTGAAAACCATCAGTTTTTAAATAGAAGGTTAATCATATTAGGAATAGAAGATGGCCCTCATCCTAACGTGGTGAAGATCCTTATGAAGGATGTGAAAGCCTCAGGCTCTTAAATAGGAGCTTAACCTTATCTTAACAAGAGTGAAGGCCTTCGATTTTTAAATAGGAGATTAACTTCATCTTAACGAGGGTGAATGCCTTTAGTTCTTAAATAGGAGGTTAATAAATGTTAGGAACAGGAGGTAAACCTCATTCTAACATGGATGAAGACCCTTACAAGAAAAATGAAGACCTTTAGTTCTTAAACAGGAGGTTAACCTCATCTTAACAAGGGTGAAGGCCTTTGATTCTTAAATAGGAGGTTAACCATGTTAAAAACAGACGGTGAACCTTATCCTAACATACATAAAGATCCTTATAAGGGATATGAAGGCCTCCGATTCTTAAACAGAAGGTTAACCCCATCTAAACAAGGGTGAAGGCCTTTGATTCTTAAACAGAAGGTTAACCATATTAGAAATAGAAGAAAAATCTTATTCTGACATGGATGAAGACCCTTACAAGGAAAGTAAAAATCTCTAATTTTTAAATAAGAAGATATACTTATTTTTAAGCAAGTTCGAAAAACTCTTGTTCATAAACAAGGGGGACAGGTCCATGAAAGATGAAGCAAAAATTGCTATTTCAAAACAAAAACCTACTTCAGGCAAGCGATGATAGTCAAGAAGTTCAATAAATATAAAAGTAAGGCACGACAAAAAAGCATAATGGAAAAAAGTATCATTTCATTAAGTGAAGGTTGTTATAGAGATCATCAAGACAAATTACAAAAAAAAGAAAAATAGAAAAAATGAAGTCCTACTCGAATTTTGGATTGCCTGCCCTGGTCATTACTAGATAATGCTTCAAATCATTCACTCGATCTTCAAGCTCCTTCCTCGCTGCCAAACTCTCACCAAGCAATTTTCGAGCTCTCTTGGCATTTTTCTCTGCCTCTCTTAACCTTTTTTGTAGAATAGAAGATTCAACTTTAAGATCCTTTATAGCATTCTTCTAATACATCATTTGGATCTTTAGTTGAAGGCGCTCGGACTTGTTCTTGTCATATACCTCAGTGAGATTCGCGAGACTATTCTTCAGTGAGGCAAGTTCGCTCGAATCTTCACTTGAGCTAGCTCAAGCATTGTCTACTAGTTGCTTCTGGAGCTAGGCTACCTCATCATTGGCTGTCCAAAGTTGTCATTTAAGATTAGCAATTTGTTCACACTAGCCTATCCTATAAGTATTATATGTCTCTTCGACTATGTGCAACTGACTACTCGTCTTGATTGTGAGTCTAGAGTGAGCCCTTCTCTAGCTGTTGGATCTTCTCTCTCGATTCTCTGAGCTTGACCTCAAGAGAGCAGATCTTTGTAGTTAAAGTCCAAGATTTCTCACTAGCAGGCTTTAATGCCCATTCAAGCTCCTCGGATAGATGATATTTCTTTGAAGTATATTCCTTAAAAGCTTGCTTTGAGGCTTGACATAGGTGGTTGATCTTGATAGAGGCTGTTGCATAATTGTTCCTTGATTTCTGAAGCTTGTCCTTGGTTTTCTTTAGCTCCTTATTAGCTTGACGAACTTGTTTTCTCAGAGCATTCATATGAGTCTTCAAAGGGATGGTCTGAGGTAATGGTGCAGCTTCGACCCATGACTGAGCTCGGTGACAGTATTTGCAAACCAAACTCTGAATCATTAACACATCGCAACACACAAAGGTATGAAAAAAGAAGTTCAATTTCATTGCTTAAAAAGTTTAAGTACATAAAAGATAAAAGAAAAAGAAAGTACAACTAGAAGAGATCTTCGATCTCTGATGGAGGGGCGGCAGGAGAACTTGGCATGGCCTCGACGGGTGCTAGCTCCTTGATGGGCTCGGGGGCATCAACAATAGGTCCAGCAGAAGAAAGGTTGGCTCCAGCTATGGAAGGCTCGACTTCATCATCAAAGGAATCTTCCGATCCATCCAATATAAAATCGAGGTCCAGTTTGAGGAATCTCTCAGTGACCCTCTGCTGGTAGAGATCAAAGCCCATACCGAAGGCTTCTTTGGCAAACTCAAACATGATGTCCTCCCATTCTTTCAAAGCCTTAAAATTCAAGATGGCCTACTTCTTAGCTTCAGCAACCCACCTTTCTCCTTCGGCAACCTTGGCCTTGACCTTCTTTCTCCTCTCCACTTTCGAAGCTAGGATATTCTTCATCTCCATCGAAGCCTATTCTGCCCTTTTGAGCGCTTCTTGGAGATGCCTAACCTCGACGGAGTTCTCCTTAAGCATCTCCTTGAGATGCTCAACCTCCACCTTAGATTCTTCGACCTCCTTCATGGTCTTTAAGGCCTCAGCCTCATGAAGGTTGATCGCCTCAACATTGGTGAATAGATGATGTGCCAACTGCAAGCAGCAAAGTATATTTTATTACTAAAAATATATACATCCAACCAAATATGAAAATGAAGAAGCAATTATCTCAAGGAAGGCCATGAATGAATCTTCTTCCTCTCCTGAGTGTCCATATAGAGGATCTTTTCAATTACATCCGAAAGAATGTAGCCCTTCATGAGGGGTCAGACAATCCTCTAATTATCAAAAGAAGCTCGATCAATGTCAACGTTGTTATCACTAGATTCCTCAGAATTCTTCCATGACCGAACTTTCTTGGTGACCGACTTCTTCTTCCTCTTTTCCACCTTCTTCTTCTTCTCCATAGGTGTTAGAGCAGTGGCCTCGGCAAGCAAGCTCAGAGTTGGCAGGGACACTTTGGTCTTGGGAGCAGAAGTCACCAAGATAGGGATGGCTGAGCTCAAGTCACCAATCTTTGCTCGCTTGGATGTTTCCTCGGGGGCATTGTCTTTCCTCTTCAAAGCATGGAGTTTATTCATCAATCATTTTTTCTTGTCAAGAGTCATTTCTATAAAAATAGACGTGCTGAAGTTAGAAAAATATGAGAAAAAGAAAACATAATTTAATACCTTTGGGGTTAATGGGGTTCAGACTGAGGTTATAAAGAGTTTGGTCGTCTATCAGTTGAGTCAGCTAAGGGATTTTATAATTCTTCAGAATATTAGTAGAGTCAAGATCTTCCTTCTCCAACACCGGAGCCTTACGAATAGAATTCCTAAGCTAACCCCAAGGAGGAAGTTTTAGTTCAAGCAAAAGGCTAGATACGATGAAGAACTTTTTCTTTCAGTTATGGATGGAGGAAGAGGCATCTTTGAGTAATCTCTTCTTGTTGAACTAGGATAAAATGTACCATCAGTCCTTAGCAGAAGGATGGTGGTTGAAGGTGAAAAAGTGCAAAACAGGAAAATTGAAGGTCGAATTTTGGCTAAGAAGCAAAGTGCTAGAGATCCTATGACAAAATGGAAGGAATTCAAGATGACCAAGGAGAAGGATATGCAAGAAAATGAAAAAGCTCAATAATAAAAGGAGGAATGGATAGTCTAAGCCTAGCCCGGAGAGATTCTATGTACAAACTAAATCGACCCGAAGGGAGAGCACAAGCTTGGCCATCTAGTCTAGAAAGCTCGAGTTCATACTCAAAAGAGATCCCATACTGAACTTGGACAAGAAAAAGGTCCTCAATGGAGAGTATAGGGGCAACAGTCGTAGGAGCAAAAGTTGACTGAACTATGTCTCTAAGATCGGATTTATCCTTAGGTCTGAGGTTAGAAAGGCTCGAATCAGACGAGCTCTTAGAAGAAGTGGATTATGAACATTCAGAGGCCATTTTGGATAAAAAATTAGAAAAAAATTATCAAAAATTAAAAAAAAATAGTGGAAGAACTTAGAAGCTAGAAGAAGAGCAGGCGAATCCCAAAAAATCCTTAAGAACAAAAAAAGATGAAAAAATTTAAAGGAAGAATGGAGACACTAACCTAAATGGATGGGGAACTTGGCAAGATGATCGGAGTTGCGGACAATGGATGGGAAGAGGGCGGTGGGAGTTGGAAAATCTTAAAAAGGTGAAGATGGTTGAAGTCGAAGAAGAGAAATGAAAAGAGAAGAAATGAAGAAGAAGAAGTTCAGAATGAGGAAGAATGGAAAAGAAGGGAAGGAAGATGCTTAAATAACCGGTGGAGTCCTCGAGCTGTCAAAATTGAAGATCAGCAATGCTAAATCCTGGCCTTTCACATGTCCATCCTATTATTATAGTTGTAGATGTTAGAGAAAATCATCATTGCACCATACAATCGAGCTCTGCACTAGATGGAATTTCAAAATTTGAGGTCATTCTAGGTCATTCAGTAATAAAAGAGCCCCCATGTCAGTTCAAATGGTCCAAAATATTTTACCTTCCAAAAGTGGGAGATCAAATGGGACTTCAATGATCGCAAGCACCAGTACTCCCTTCATCAGGACTTTGGACTTTGGAGTAGAGGGACAAGTATTAGAGGTAAAATGGCTCCAACCAAAGTCTGGTAAAGTCTGACATTGATAAAATGCCATTTGAAGTTACGACATCCAAGTCTGAGGTTCAATCAAGTTGATCTCTAGATCCAGGCAAGTTTCAAAGGATCGACTTCCAAATGCGACTGAGCTCAGATCTTTAATTAGGGGTGGCTTGTCCCAAAATAACAACTACTCCTATCAATGTTTGATTTTATGTAATGTTCGAGCTCCTTTGCTCCAACCCTCCAATTTTATACTAATAACTACAGATTCCGACAAGATTATACTGTGAACTTTGGCCAGACAAACTTGGACCAACAAAAGAAATTTGCCATCTACTAGATCCTGATCCCTAGCCTGGGACACGCAACAACTGCACCACAAGCACTAAACCTCAGCACTATCTGGTCCCAACTTTGGGCCGCCCTTGAGCATAGGCCGAGCTTTATCAGAGTAACTAAAGCATCTTTGATGTGGTCTTAGTTGAAGAACCCATTATTCTTTTCTAACCTTAGGCTCTACAAACCAAAGTACTAGTGCTCGTTATGAGCCAACCTTGAAGGCGATCAAGCTTCCAAAAGTGATCAAGTAGTTCTATCGAGGTTCAAATTCGGAGCCTAACCTATAAACTTATCATCCTTAATTTAAAGACCGACCTTCAAGCTCAGTCAACTCGATCCTAAGCACCAATGACTTAATCTCAGTATAAATGGCTTATAATCAAGCTCGAAAATATCTGACCTCCTGTATGAACTCTAGCAAATAATATCCAACGATCAGAAAGTCATGATAAATGATAGCCCACTCTCCGTAATAAATTTTGAGTGGCCTGAATGGCCTATTGATATTCTATTATGGTTGTCACCATCAATCTGTTATAAGCTCCATCTATAAATAGGATCATTCAGATACGTCTCCCTCTGTAAGCTTTCTTTCCATCTCTAATCTTCTGAGTACTCTATTCTTGTTGGTCAGAATACTAACTTAACCATTGAAGGGTCCACATCAGAGCCACCTTTGGCTAGGACTTTGTCTTGCAGGTCCCGATCAGTGAGATCCCAAATCCTACCTCTAGTAATCTTCGATGGGTGATCATTTTCTGCACCAATAGATAATATACCCTCTGGTGGATCTACTAAAGATTGTATTTGGTTTACGTACATCGAGTCAATTTTTGACTTCATTGTATCTAATCATTTCTCAGAATCGATGTCAGACGTCATCTCGTCAAAGGTATTCGGATCATCTCCATGATCCTTATCTCCCATAAGAAATATTTTCTCAACATCCTTTGTAAATATATCCATGTACTTTTTAGGAAGATGGATGACTTTACTAGATCTATGAGGTGGTGGAGGAACATTAACTACTAGCTCTTTATTAATAGGTTCTTAAGGATCTATAGCTCGTTGCTCTTCCGAGACTTTCTCTTCAAGCTCAATCAACCTTTCACTACCACCATCCTGGATAAACTATTTTTTTAGAAATATGGTATGATGACTTATAATCACATTGTGATCTTATAGAAAGTAAATGTAGTATCCTATGGATTTTTTAGATATCCTATAAAGCAAGCTATGATAGATCTATCCTCTAACTTGTCAGCCAACTATCTTTTTACATAGGTTGGATATCCCCAAGTCTTAAAATGACCTAGACTTGGCTTCTTACCATGCCATGTCTCATACGGTATGGTAGGAACAGATTTAAAAAGAATCTTATTTAATATAAATATTATGGTTAATAAAGCATGTCCCTAAAAATATAAGGATAAGTTAGTAAAGCTCATCATGAACCTGACCATATTCAATAGGATCCTATTCCTTCTTTTAGATATCCCATTGAATTGAGATATACTAGGAAAAATTCATTGAGAGATTATGCTGTTGTCCTTAAGATAACCTAGAAATTTCTTACTAAGGTATTTCCCTCCTTGATCTGATCGAAGAACCATAAAAAATTTTTTTATTTATTTCTCTACTTTATTTTTGAATTTCTTGAACTTTTCAAAAACTTCAATCTTGTGTCTCATAAAAAATATATATCCATACCATGATAGATCATCGATAAAGGTGATAAAGTAGTGATAACTACCTCTAGCCTGTACATCAAATGGGCCACATATGTCGGTGTGTACTAGGGCAAGTATCTTAGTAGCCCTTTTCTCATATTCTACAAAGGACAACTTGGTCATTTTTTCTCGAAGGTAAGATTCATAAGTTGGGTATGACTCAGAATTAAAAGAGTTAAGGATTCCATCCTTTTCCAGCTTGTTTATCCTGTCCTCTCTAATATGGCCAAGCCTATGGTGTCATACATACTTTTGGTTAACTTCATCTCTAGGTCTCTTTTGACCTACGACACTCCCTATTTACTTATTTATATTTATATTAACATCAACATGCAAGTGATAAAGACTGTCAATTAAAAGACCACGTGCAACTAATTTATTTTATAAATAAATAAAAAAATCTTTATTAAAATAGAAATCAAATCCATCTTATGCTAGTACAAAAATGGAAATCAAATTTTGGCTAACTACTAGAACAAAATAATAGTCTTTTAAATCTAATCTAAAACCTGATGATAATCAAAAAGGATAGGTGCCAACAGCTTCTATAGCAACCTTTGCTCCATTGCCGATCTGAAGGATCATTTTATCTTGCCTCAACCTTCTACTTTCTATTAGATCCTACATTGAAGTACATATGTGAGCACTAGAACCAGAGTCCAATACCCAACTAAAAGTAGAAAAAATGGTTAGGTTAATTTAATTACAAGCATTGTAGACATACCTTCCATAGGTTATTCTTTAGGCTTTTTAGTTACTACAAATAGTTTCTTCTCTAATGACCATCAGTATTGCAATGGAAATACTTTTCTTTATTTACAGCCTTTCTTTGGAGTGTCCTTCTTTAGCTTGTTCTCCTTCTTTTGCTTCTTCATAGGCTTATTCTTTTTCTTCTTCTAAATAGACTTTCTTTTGGAAGATGCAAGCTCCATAGTAAGAACAGTATCCCTTGAATTATTCAAGGTTTCCTCAATGGTGATCAATATATTGATTAGCTCAAGTAGGGTGCAGTCTAGCTTGTTTATATGGCAATTTATAATAAACTAACTATATGAACTTGTAAGGGATTGCAGGATCAAATCCACTTGCAATTTCTTCTGCATCAGTAGCCCAAGCTTCTGAAACTCCTCTAGATCCTTAATTATTATCAAATAATGGTCGTAGACTGACCGCCCTTTGCATATTTTTATATTAAAAAGTCTTTTAGATAATTCAAAACATGCAGTCTAGCTTTACTCATCGTACAACTCTTGTAGGTGAGTAATTATCATCCTGGCAATAGGCATGTGCTTATGCTAGCTCTGCAACTCGTTTGACATAAAAGACAGCACATAGGACTTGACCTGATTATCATCATCTGTCCGCTTATCAAGTGCCGCTCTCTACTCTGCTCGAGGATGGGTTGGTAAAGCTGGGGGGTTCTAATCAAGTATATATCCTATTTTCTCGGATATTAATACAATCTTGAGGTTTTTGAGCTAGTTTTTAAAATTAATTCTAATCAAACGATTGAATTCAACGATATGGGCTAGAAGGTTAGAAGCTAACATGGTTTAACTACGAGATTAGAGATTCAAGTTAGACATTTGTACTTAAATTGTTATATTTATTTTAGAAACTTTAAGAAATAAATAGGCTCTCACTATTTTTTTGAATCCTTACACTCTTCGGGTGGAGAAACGAAAATCTAAACATGATAATTGAATTTCTAGTGGATGCTGTGGTTCCATCGATGTTATGTACCTCATCTAATAGTTATTGATAACATGCATATCGATGCATGGATAACTCTTTGCCTAGATGCTTCTCTAAGCATGTTGCGGCAACTTGGTCTCTAAGTTACATGGGCTCACCTGATAGTTATTGACCATACTCCTTAGTTAAGTCTAACCTACCATTCACTAGCAGGTGCAAAGTCATCATTGGTCCCTCACTTGATAGTTATTGGGCCCAACACATCTTTACTCTAGAGCAACTTTTTGCTAATAAAGTAGTTGCATATTTTTGGTGCAACTAAGCCATGGTGACTAGTCGAGAACAATCAAAACCATTACCACGCCTGTACTTCTACAACGGTGAAAGTGTAGCATCCCACCCCCTAAACTAGGCATGGGTACAGTAGCTGAGCTAAGTTTTACTAGCATCTCATACCGTGGTTCATAAGATACTATTAAACCCTATCCATTTACTGATAACCTACCCTCAATTAACTCAATTGATCTTTCAATTCGCTAATGCAAGCATTTCAACTTAATATTTCTCAAAATCAAACTCAAGGTTTCATTTCTCATATCATTCTTTATATATACAGCTCAAAAGTAAAAAAGTACACAATGTTTCTATTTTATACAACTCACATATATAATACATCTCAAAAGTACTCGTCTTCCTAACTAGAATAATAACTCCAACATATAAAACATCTCAAAATGCATTTCTCTCACAAGCTAACATGACCAACCTTTTTCTAGTGGAAGTGCTGATGAAGATATGAATGCTTTACTTCTGTGCCCAGCTAAAATATTCCAAATCTGCAATAAGAACAAGTGAGAGGTAATGAGGCCTAAATCCTAGTGAATGATTAATCCATCTAATAATGGATAATAGGAAGAGTTAACTTTAATGTTTAATATAACACATAGAGCTTACTTTGCTGATATATTGTCCAAATATATATAGACAGAACAAGAATAACCATGTAGTAAATCATGCTTCTAGGCTACTGCCAACTGCACCACAGGGCACTACTCCCATGGGCAATTGATATGTAGCAATATATAATGTTGAGCCCCATCAGGCATTCTGAATAATGCCCCATTGGCCATGCTGAATTTTCTATTGTTTGTGGTGCTATCTATTTTTTATTATGCAAAATGCAGGCACACCATATAGGTTGCCCATTCCTGTGGGTTGCCTTTTTCAATGCATGCTTAATGAAGTCTCAAATGTCGAAAAAATTGAATTTCAAATGCTGAAAATTAATTCAAGAATAATTTCAAGCTATTATGCTAATTCTACCTAAACTGGGTATACACACATATACATATCTTAGAACAACATTTCAAATAAAATCACTCCCTGTATCCATGCTTTCATATGAATATATAAGCTACAAAATACATAAATCTATCTTTTTTTCAAAACTAATCTCTTTTATAGCCAAATAGTAAGGAAAACACCAAGATTAGATAGAAAATTGTTAGGGCTGTCTGGCCAGAATACTACCACCTCAAGATCCAATATCTTTTTGTTGATAGTAGAAAGAAAAAAGAAATAAAATGAAAATATAATTAAGTACGTAGATCAACTCAAAGGCTCGTCTCTATAGGGCATGCAAGCTTTACTATGAAAGAAAAAAATAAATACAAGAGAAAAATATCTACTTGTAACTCTTTGTACATAAACCTCTCTTAACTAGAAGCTACCTTCATAAAAGCTCTCTCAAAAATTTCCAAGAGATCCTCTTACAGGCCTGCCAGTACCAGGATCCTCGATGCCCCTGGATGCTTCCTGTGAAAGTTGCTACATCATGCCTAACAGTTACTCACATGGCCATTCCCTCACTCAGCTTGATGCTTTGCTTTGTCTTGATGCTCTGTCTACATCTGCTCTATAGGCTGCATGTGCCTGGTGCTCTGCCAAACTTCTCTCGATGGCTGCTAGAGCCTTTATGTGTCTCATAAGTTTCCACAATACCATCAACCCTTAAGTAGACTGAGAATCCTCTCGTATTGGCTATTCACGAAGTCCTAACAGGATTCTACCTCCTAATACAGGTCCAACAAGACTCTGACCACATTCATAGCCATCTAGATCTTCACTACAAATGCCAGAACCATTAGATTGTGCACAAACATGCGTGAACCCTATAGTAGACCACCAAAAACCCATGAACCACATCACTCCCCCTGATGGATCGCTCATTCCATGTGAGTTGTGATAGGCCTGCGTGCGCGCCTGTGGCCTACCCACACGTGCACTCATGCGCGCTGGGCTCGGCAATGCTGTGGGCCATGCGCCCGTGCTGGGTTGTGCTTGCGATCTGGCCAAACGTGCCCATGTGCTGCAGTGGCCTAGGCCATGCACCTGTGCTGCGTGTCTACTGGACCACACCCAACTCATGGGCTCCACTCCTTCGAGTTGATTCATGGCCTGCCGTGGCCTGTGGATATCTTCCTAGGCTTCTTCTCACTATGGTCTTCGCTATAGGCTCTTTGTGGATCGAATTCGAGGTATCTTTTCAATAATCTCCACCTCCACTCAACATTCGACCTTAACCTGATTTTAAGAGCTTTTGGATCATTTTCCCCCATGCCCTGAGGCAATCGCCTGCTACTCATGGATGGGCAAACATAGGTGTCAAGCTAGGCCACTCGATCCCATCTCTGTCATGTGTCATGCTCCACCTAACCTGAGATATGCTCGGGGTAGCCTCCTAGCGACATCGCTCATCCTTTTGAGTCTTCCGTCTTATACTCGATCCATCTCTACTTGAAGCTCCACTTTGCACTGGGCTCTTGTTGGCATCTTCTATGTAGGTAGCTTCTCCTTGCACAAGAGAGCATCGATCAACCCTTTGTGGTTGATCTCTACCTTGATTGCACCTGCCTTCTCCATCTTCAATCTTGATCACCACCACCACAATCTATCCTGGTACCAATTCAGCTCTGATACTACTTATTGAAGATGTTTGACTAGGATACCACCATCTTAAGATCTGATATTCTTTTATTGAGAGCAGGAAAAAAGAAGAAATAAAAAGAGAACACAATGAAATATGTGGATTAGCCTAAAGGCTCGCCTCCACAGGGCATGCAAGCTTTACTATGAAAGAGAAAAATAAGTATAAGAAGAAAACACATATTCTCAACTTTTTATACATAAATCTCTCTCAACTAGAAGCTATCCTCATAAAAGCTCTCTCAAAAATCTCTAAGAAGACCCTCTCATAGGCCTGTCAGTACCAAGGTCCTTGATGTCCCTAGACATCTTTCTATGAAAGCTGCTACATTATGCCTCATGGCCACTTATATGGTCATTGCCTCACTCTATCTGATGCTCTGCTCTACCTCGATGCTCTGCCTGCGTCTGCTCTATGGGTTGTATACTCTTGGCATTCTACCAAACTCCTCCTCGATGGCTATCTAGGCTTCTATTCATCCTCATAGTTTTCATAGCACCATCATCCCTTAATAGGCTGAGAATCCTCATGTATCAGCTATTCATGAGAGTCCTAACAGGACTCTGACCGCATCCACAGCCATCAAGATCTTCACTGCAAGTACTGGAACCATTAGATTGCACACAAATGCATGTGAACCCTATGAATAGACCACCAAAAACCCATGAACCACATCACTCCCTCGAGTGGATCGCTCGATCCACATGAGCCATGATAGGCTTGCATGCGTGCTTACATCCTGCCCATGTGCGTGCTGGGCCTGACAGCACCATGGGTTGTGCTCCCATGCTAGGTCATAGTTGGCAGGCCCATGTAGGGCCGCATGCCCATGCTGGGCTGCACCACATCCTGGCTGCGCACACCCATGCACTATAGTGGCCCGAGCCGTGCATTTGCTAGCCAACACCTAGCTCATGGGCCCCACTCCTTTGGGTTGATCCATGGCCTACTGTGACCTGTAAATGTCTTCCTGAGCTTCTCCTTATTGCAGTCTTCACTATGGGCTCCTTGTAGATCAAATTCAAGACATTTTTTTGTAAAAAAAAGTCACTCACCTCTTGATAGCTACCATACTACCTTGATGATTGGTTTACTCAAAGTCTCCTTTCTAATTCTTTTTTTCTCCTATAATATCGGTAAACACTAATTAACACCATACTATATGATTCATGAATAAAACTAAGCATACTTTGCTTTTAGGCTGATTCTTTAGTTCTTTCCACTCTTACTTTTACTTTATTTTGCTTGCTTTAGCTTAGGTTTATATAAATCTTAACATAACTTAAAATTTTTGGAGGTTTAACTGTATTTTCATTCTCACAAATGGTTTCAAATTCAGCTAATACCATTTCAACTCATAGCTAAACTATTTAAATAGTTTCAGCAAAATTGACAGCACAATTCACCTTCTAATTCAAGTTTAATTATAGAACTTGCTTTACTACAATATCCCATTTGATAATAATAATTAAAAGTTTAATTTAACCCTAGTTTAGAGCTTAAGAACCTTACCTCAAGTGATTTAAAACCCTATCGCTAGCCAAAAATAGATCTTCCTTTCCAACTTCAGTAACTTTCCTTGTTCAATTTAGTTTGCCACAAATTCACCTTTTTCTAGTTGAATTCTCCTTAATTTTTTATTAAGAAAACATCTTCTTCTAGCTCTCTTCGCTTCTCTATCCTCTCTATTTAACTAAAGAACTCAGAACAGCTCAAAGAGGACTGATGGCTTTGCTTTGGAAAAAAGAGTAAACTAAAGAAAAGATTGGCTAGGTGTCAATCCAGGAAATTCCCACCAATTTTTGGCTTGCTGAAGTGTTGCCTAGCTGAATTTCTAGCTATTTATTTATACAATCAAGCTGTTAAGTCATCCCATAAAAAATACTTTTTAAATTCTAACTTAAACACTTCAGCTGAAAACCTTCTCGTTGGTTTTCCTGTGACTTGAGTCAATCCCACTGAAACTTGAGTCGACCCCTGCAACATAGGTTGGCAACTGAGTCAGCCCTTCTCAAAATATGTCGTCTCCTAGGTTGATCCCACAGAAATCAAGTAGACTCCTTCAAAATCCAAGTCGGTTGTACTGCATGCCGCCACAGACCTTCCTAAAACTTCTTTCTATTTTCTATGATGGAGTTGACCCCTCTTAGAAATGAGTCGACCCCTTCCTCTAGGTTCAAAAATTATTTTTAATCATGAAGGAATTTCACTAAATTTGTTTCTTCCCTAAAATTCCCACACATATATAAATACATTACCTTAAATATCCTTCAAAATATGACTTATTCTAAGCTCGATAGCCATCAAAATTTAACTTCAGTACCACTATTATTGATCTCATTCCTCAATTATCTTTTTCTCTTAACTTAACAACCAAAGCTATACTTCTTGACTACTACCTAATTAATACTTAAATGTTCAAGTATACTATAAACTAAATGCTATGCCATGCATGCATAAATGCTAAATGCAAGTTTAAATTCTCTTAAACTACCATAGGGTTGATCCAGAATGTCACATTTCCTTCCCTCTTTAAAAGAATTTCATCTTGAAATTCGGTTACCTTTAGTCTGAATTAGATGTGGATATATACTTTTCATCTCGCCTTCCCTTTCCTATGTGGCTTCTTCTATAATGTGGTTCTGCTAGAGAACTTTGATTAGGGGTATAACTTGATTATGCAATTGTCTTTCTTCTTTACCCAAAATTTGCATTGGTTTTTTTAGATAAGATAAGTTTTTCCTCAACTTAACTGGATGTTGTAGGGTTGGATCTGAAATATACTTTCACATCATAGAAATATGAAATACATTATGAATTTGATAGAGTTCTGGTGGAAGTGCCAACTGATATGCAATTGATTTAATACATTCTATTACCTCATATATCCTGATATACCTTGGATTCAACTTTCTTCTCTTCCCAAACCACAATATACCCAAGGAGAGACTTTAAGGAATACCTTATCACCCACATGAAATTTTACCTCTTTATGTTTTGGATCTGCATACTTTCTATATCTATCTTATGCTGTTTTCAATTTTTCTCTGATTAATCTGATCTGGTTTGCAGTGATCTACATTATTTCTAATCCTAAAAGCCTCATTTCTCCTTTTTCATCCTAATACACTAGAGTTCTATACTTTCTAGGATATAAAGCTTCATATGGTGCTATGCCTATGCTGGAGTGATAGTTGTTATTGTATGCAAACTCCATTAATGGTAGATGTTCATCCCAGCTATCTGAAAATTCCATGACACATGCTCGTAACATATCCTTTAAAGTCTAATAGTTCTCTCTGATTGTCCATCAGTCCATGGATGAAAGCTTGTACTAAAACTCAATCTAGTACCTAAAGCTTTCTGCAATCCCGACCAAAACCATGAAGTAAATTGAGGATCTTTGTCTGACACAATTGATATAGGTACTATGTGTCGGCTAATGATCTCATCAACATATAACTTTGCTAATTTGTCCAAAGTAAACGTGATCTTAATAGGAAGAAAATGAACCAACTTAGTTAATATATCTACAATCACCCATATTGCATCATTACCTCTTTTTGTCTTTGGAAGGCCTACAACAAAATCCATAGTGATGTGCTCTCATTTCCATTTAGGAATAAAAAGTGGCTATA
Organism: Cocos nucifera; assembly: GCA_006176705.1. NCBI lineage: Eukaryota > Viridiplantae > Streptophyta > Magnoliopsida > Arecales > Arecaceae > Cocos > Cocos nucifera. The sequence continues at coordinate 1,829,398 of QRFJ01000185.1, forward strand.
ATTTTTTAGCTAGACTTTGATGTTCTACTTTTATTTGCCGACATACAAGACATCTAGACACATATCCAGCTATTTCTCTTTTCATACTAGGCATCCGATGTTCTAAGATCCCCTATCCCCGAAACACATACACAGTTCTTGTACATCAGAATGCTATACTTTTTGATTGAAAATTCTATTTGATGTCCATTCTGTACAGTATTTATAATCTTCATTAATTGAGAATCTTGAGTTTGAACTTTATGTATTTCATTAATCAATGTAGGACTGACCTAAAAATTGGCTAACAAAGCTCCAGAATCTTCTACTATTAACTTGGCATTTAATGTTCTCAACTCCACCATCAATGGTAAATACACTGCTTTAATGTAAGATAAAGTGGTAGTGCATTTTCAGCTCAGTGCATCAGCTACCACATTAGCTTTCTTAGGATGATATTTAGTTGTACAATCATAGTCTTTAATAAGCTCCATCCACTTTCGCTATCTCAGATTCAACTCTTTTTGGGTTAACACATTTTAAACTCTTGTGATCAGTAAAGATTTGGCACTTCTCCCTATATAGATAATGTCTCCATACCTTAAAAGCAAATACAACTACAACAAGCTCTAAATCATGGGTAGGGTAATTCAATTCACGTGGTCTAAGCTGTCTAGAAATATAAGTAGTTACCTTTTCATGCTATATTAACACACAACCTAACCCTTTGTGAGAAGCATCACTATATATCACACAACCACCATCATTGGAAGGAAGAGTAGGTACTGGAGCCGTAGTTAACTTTTTTCTTTAACTTATCCATGCTTTTCTGACATTTATCATTCCATTTAAATTTTACATTCTTCCGAAGCAGTTTTGTCATCGAAGATGCAATAATTGAAAAATTTTTAATAAACCTTCAATAATAATCTGCTAAACCCAGAAAACTTCTCACCTCAGTCTGACTAGTGGGTGCCTTCCAATTTACAATGGCTTCAATTTTTCTGTGGATCCACTAATACATCTTTTGCTAAAATCACATGACCAAGAAAAATTACTTTATCCTTCCAAAATTCACTCTTACTTAACATATAATTACTTCTCTCGATGGATCTATAAAGCAATTACCAAATGCTCTTTATGATCTATTTTATTTTTAGAATATATTAGTATATCATCAATAAAAATAATCATAAATATATCCAAATACCACTGAAATACCCAATTCATCACACTCATAAAAGCTGCTGGAGCATTTTTCAAACCAAATGGCATTACTAAAAATTCACAGTGACCATACCTAGTTCAAAATATAGTCTTTGATACATCTTCTTCTCTAATCTTAAGTTGATGATATCTAGATCTAAAATCTATCTTTGAAAATATTTTGGCCCCTTGAAGCTGATTAAATAGATCATTAATACATGGCAGTGGATAATTATTCTGGATAGTTACCTTATTAAGCTGCCGATAGTCAATACACAATCTTATAGTGCCATTCTTCTTTTTAACAAACAACACTGGAGTTCCCCAGGATGAAATACTTGGCTTGATAAATCCTTTGTCAAGCAGTTCTTGTAATTATGTCTTAAGCTCCCTTATTTCCACTAGACACATTCTATATGGGGCCCTGGCTATCGATTTGGTACCTAGAATCAAATCAATATCAAACTTAATCTCTCTATCTGGTGGCAACCCTGAAAGTTCCTTTGAAAAGATGTCTAAAAACTCACAAACCATTAGAATATTTGTTAAATTCAGCTTGCTTATTATGGTATTAACCACATATGCTAGATAGGCTTCACACCCTTTTTTTAGTGATCTATTGGCTATCAAGGCTGAAATAATACATGATGGAAGTACTCAATGTTAGCCTAAAAAACATAACTCTCTACCATCTAAAATCTGAAAAATCATTTTCTTTCTAAAATAATCTTTCTTCACTCGGTATGCAGGTAATCGATCCATGTCTAAAATAGCATCAAAATCTTGCATATCTAAGAGAATCAAATCTACTACTAACTCATGCTCACCCACTCATATTGGATAGCCCCTGAATACTTGATTTGCAATAAATGGCTTTCCTATTGGCATAGATACCACCAAACTATAGTCTAATGGGCTCAAACTCTTAGTAATATGCATGAAAAATATAGATGACAAATATGAATGTGTGGACCTAGGTTCAATCAATACATATGCATCATAATTACATATAGATATATTTACTTGTTACCACATCAAGAGTAACTTGTGCTTCCTACCTAGTTATAGCATACACCCTTGCTTTAGCTCTTGGCTTGCCTGATGTAACATCCTACCTATTGGTGCTGGTTCTCCCTTGATTTGCTGGAGCATTTACGATATAGTTACCACCACTAGTTGAAAATCCTCGGGAAATGTTCAGTCTTGGTGGAAGACCCCTAGCTTGAGTATTTTTAGGGCAATTTTTTCTCTGATGTCCCATCTGTCCAGACCCAAAACATCCTCTGAACCCTTTTCTACATTCTCCAGAATGAAACTTCCCATAATTAATACATTGAGGAACCTAGCTTAATGAAATAGCAACTGGACTAGCACCCCTATTAGAACTACTCTAGAATTTTCTTGCCCCAAATTTTCTAACCCTCTTATAATTTCTTTCTATATCTATATTTCAAAATTAAAGTCAAAAGCAGAAGCTACCACAGTAGTAATAGCCTGAGTGATTATACCTATCAATTTTTGTAGTTTCGAAAAGGGTACCTGTACTTGAGGTGGAGGTGCTGATGCTGGTGTAATATATGAAGGCTCATAAACATATGCAACTATGAAGCCTCTACCTCCGCCCTTAGGGTAGAAGGTGAAGCACTAGATAATGTCCTAGGAGGTTGGCTATCTCTGTTAACTCCTCTTGATCTACCCTGGCCTCGACCTTGACCCCTACCTGAGGCTCATCCTCGGCCACTATCTCTTACTGGTGGTTGATCTCCATCCAATCCTAACCTTGTCTATACCATCTTCTTACAAAATATAATTAATTAAAAAAAATCAACTAAAAATAATTGTACTCTATCTATGCCCATATAATCTATTAATTTAGGCTCTAAAACCAATAAATGTAGCACCCCACCCCCTAAATTAGGCACAGGTATAGTAGTTGAGATGAGGTTTACTAGTATCTTATATCGTGGTTCACAAGATACTATTAAACCCCATCCATCTACTGATAACCTACTCTTAATTAACTCAAGCGATCTTTGAATTTGCTAACACAAGCATTTTAACTTAATATTTTTCAAAATCAAAATCAAGGTTTGATTTCTCATATCATTCTTTGTACATATAGCTTAAAAGTACAAACACACTTAAAGTTTATGTTTTATACAACTCACATATATAATACATCTCAAAAGTACTCCTCTCCCTAACTAGCATAACAACTCCAACATATAAAACATCTCAAAATGCATTCCTCCTACAAGCTAACATGACCAACCTTCTTCTAGTGGAAGTGCTGATGAAGATGTGAATGCTGTACTTCTATGCCTAGCTAAAATGTTCCAAATCTACAATACGAAGAAGTGAGAGGTAATGAGATATAAATCCTAGTAAATGATTAATCCATCTAATAATAGAAAAATGGGAAGAGTTAACTTTAATATTTAATATAACACATGGAGCTTACTTTACTAATATATTTTCCAAATATTTATAAACCGAACAAGAATAACCACGTAGTAAATCATACTTCTGCTGACTGCACCACAAGGTGCCACTCCCATGAGCAACTGATACGTAGCAATGATGTTGAGCCCCACCAGGCATTTTGAATTAAGCCCCATCGACCATGCTGAATTTTCTATTATTTGTGGTGCTATCTATTTTCTATTATGCAAAATGTAGAAGCTAAGGCACACCCTATAGGTTGACCACTCCTATGGGTTGCCTTTTTTAATGCATGCTTAATGAAGTCTCAAATGCTAGAAAAGTTAAATTTCAAATGCTGAAAAATTAATTTAAGAACAATTTCAAGCTATAATTCAAATTCTGCCCAAACTGGATATACACATACATACATATCTTAGAACAACATTTCAAATAAAATCACTCCCTATTTCTATACTTGCATATGAATATATAAGCTATAATATATAGAAATCTATCTTCTTTCCGGAATTAATCTCTTTCATAGCCAAATAGGAAGGAAAACACCAAGGTTAGATAGAAAACCACTCACCTCTTGATAGCTACCATACTACCTTGATGATTGGTTTGCTCAAAGTCTCCTTCCTAATCCTTTCTCCTATAACATTGGTAAACACTGATTAATACTATACTATATGATTCATGAACAAAACTAAGCATACTTTGCTTTTAGGCTGATCCTTTAGTTCTTTCACTCTTACTTTTATTTTATTTTGCTTGCTTTAGCTTAGGTTTACATAAACCTTAACATAACTCAAAATTTTTAGAGGTTTAATTGTATTTCCATTCTCATAAATGATTTGAAATTCAGCCAACACCATTTCAACTCATAGCTAAACTATTTAAATAGTTTCAGCAAAATTGACAGCACAATTCACCTTTTAATTCAAGTTTAATTGTAGAACTTGCTTTACTACAACATCTTGTCTAATAATAATAATTAAAAGTTCAATTTAAACCTAGTTTAGAGCTTAAGAACCTTAGCTCAAATGATTTAAAACCTTGCTGCCAGCCAAAATTAGATTTTTCCTTTCCAAGTTTAGCAACTTTTTCTAGCTCTCTTCCCCCCTTTATCACAAATTCACCTTTTCCCAGCTGAATTCTTCTTAATTTTTTACTAAGAAAATATCTTTTTCTGGCTCTCTTCCCCCCTTTATCCTCTTTATTTAACTAAAGAACTCATAACAACTCAAAGAGAACTGGAGGCTTTGCTTTGGAAAAAAAGATTAAACTAAAGAAAAGATTGGCTAGGTGTCAATCTAGTAAATTCCCACTAATTTTTGACTTGCTGATAAATTACCCAACTGAATTTTCAGCTATTTATTTATACAATCAAACTGCTAAGTCATCTTATAAAAAATACTTTTTAAATCCCAACTTAAACACTTTGGCTGAAAACCCACCCCCAATTTTTCCCATGACTCGAGTCGACCTCACTGAAACTCGAGTCGACCCCTGCAATGCAAGTTAGCAACTAAATTGGTCCTTTTCAGAACATGTCATCCTCTAGATCGATCTCACAGAAACTAAGTTGACTCCTCCAAAATCTGAGTCGGCTTCACTGCGTGCCGCCACAAACCTTCCTGAAACTTCTCTTTGTTTTCTGCGATGGAGTCAACCCTTTTCCCTAGGTTCAAAAATTATTTTTAATCATGAAAGTATTTCACAAAATCTATTTATCCCTTAAAATTGCCACACATACATAAATATATTACATTAAATATCCTTCAAAATATCACTCATTCTAAGCTCGATAACCATCAAAATTTAACTTCAATACCACTATTATTGATCTCATTTCTCAATTATTTTTCTCTCTTATCTTAACAATCAAAGCTATATTTCTTTACTACTACCTAATTAATATTTAAATGTTCAAGTATACTATAATCTAAATGCTGTGCCATGCTTGCATAAATGCTAAATGCAAGTATAAATTCTCTTAAACTACCATAGGGTTGATCCAGGATGTCATAGAAAGACCTCTATATTTAATATTTATTGGAGAGATTAGGTTCAGATCTTATCTAATTAGTCATCACATGATTGATCTAATTGATATGGACTATACCAAACCGCTTAGTGACCATATTCAAGACTCGATATAATTGATATGGACTATACCAAACCGCTTAGTGACCATATTCAAGACTCAATCATCTAAATTGATCAGATAAGTGGGGATTAGTGGGAGGATCCCCCTTGACTGATTAAGGGTCCTGATTAAGTAACCATCTCTCAATTGCTTATCTTAAATATCAATTGGTCAATCAGTTTCAAATTAATTTGCTTAAGCAAATCAGGCTCATGCCACAAAGTTGAATTAGGTCCTTAGATTAATTGATTCCACATATGGGTGTTAACCAACTCGATCAACAATAATTGTTGGATTTTAAGCTCTATTGACCTAGCCCTAATCAACACTTAACTTGGTTTGATTAATTGTTTAATCAATTTGGACCCATTATGATCAAATCAAAAATTCTAGATATAATCTAATTATATGACCTAATTTTTGATTCACCCATGACCAATCCCTCATACATAAACACAAATTTTAGATCATAAATATAAATTTTAGATCTAAATTCTTTGCATGAAAAGTAGGTTTTTGATCTAAAAACTAATAATCAAAGTTCAAATCTAGAAAACAAAATTTAGATCTTGGTATGCTTTCATATATCCTATATATGAATCAAAATCATATCTTAAAACTTAATTTAGATTTAAGCATGCAATTATATATCTCATATATGAATCAAGTTCAGATTTAAGAAACTAAATTTAGATTTAAGCATGCAATCATATATCTCATATATAAATCAAATTCAGATCTAAGAAGTAATTTCAGATTTAAGCATGCTTTCATGTATGTAATACATGAATTAAAATCAAATTTTGAAATTCTTTTCAGATCTAAATTATGCAGGTATACATCTCATGTATGAATAGAAATCAAATTTTGAAAATTCTTTTTCGAAACTTGCATAATATTTTTTACACATATGAACCCATGGCTCTGACTGTTGGATTTTTGTAGGTGCTCATGCTTGTGAATTTTAAAATTTAGATTATAAGGGAAGAATAGATTAAAATCTTTTTTAATCAAAACAAGCAAAGACCAAGTCAAAGTATCTAAGAATCTAGTTCATATGCATAAAAATAATGTGAATCTAATTTTTAATTTATAAATTAAAAGCCTATGATCAAATTACGTACCTAATTCACTTTTTCTTCGCTAGATCTAGAAGAAGAATAGATTTTGTCTTAGCCACATAAGTGTTCGGCCTCTACAAGTATCTACTTAGAATCAACCTAGATTAGGGCCTCTTGATTCAGATCCTCCTTTTCTAAGCTGGATCTTCTCTACATCCTAAATCGCACTTGGATCTTGATCAACCCTTTACCAGTCTTTCGGCCACAACATATGGGTCGATCGAGCTGCCCATGTGCCTGATCGAATTCTACTAGGAGGTCCGATTCTGCCAGATCCTCTGCCACCTATCGGAGTACTTCTCGTTGCTCCACTAGTTGCAGAGGGCCAACCATATGTCTGCCCACATTTCATGATCCATGAAGGACCTCTAGCTAGGCGTGTGAGGGTTGGATGCCTTGCATGTCAGTTGGGACCTGAGGTCCAAGCGCGCAGGGCATGCCCCAGCTTCATATTTACAATGCTATCCAAACCTTTCCTTAGTTCGAGTGCTTTGCATGCCAAGATCTGAGCACGAAGGGCATATATTGTCCTTGTATTTATAATGCTTTCAAACCTTTTCTCAGTTCGAGTGCTCTGCATGCTGAGACTCAAGCACATAGGGCATGACTTGGCCTCGTGTTTTAATGTTACTCAAATCTTTTCTCGATTTGAGTGCTCCACATGCCAAGACCCAAGTCTCATACTATTTTTAATTAAATTAATATTTAATTAATTAATTTTTAATATCTAATTATACTCAATTGACATAATTTAAATAAAATATTAACTTTAGTGATGGTATTAGCTATCGTTAATACTAACAACAAAAGATAGGCTACCGTACAGGATTGAGGCATAGGCTGGTGTGCATGGATTGAGGTATGAGAAGGCATAGGCTAAGAAGTAGGGACTGAGGCTCAAGGATGTGGCTACGGATGGGAGCATAGGATCGGGCTGGCGGGGTAGGGGTAACAGGGTCGGGGTCGTGGGCTGGGGGCGGTAGGGCAAGGGCCGTGGAAATGAGGGGTGCGAAGATGGGCCGAGGGGAGATGGGAGGTAGCTGGAGAGCGTGAGAGGTAGCCAGGAGGTTAGAGAGGCAGTCGAGGGGAGGTAGGTCGGGTGTAGCTGGGGGCTCGGGGAGGCGGCCATGGAGAGGTAGGTCAGGGGGAGGTAGGAGGTGACCACAAAGAGGTGAGCAGGAGGAGGTGGGTCGGAGGGAGGTGGGAGCCGATCGTGAAGGTGGGAGGGTGGCTGGGGGCTCATGGCCAGGAGCTTAAGAAGGTGGCCAAGGGAGGCAAGTTGGGTGTAGTTGGGGGAAGGAGGCCGAGGGCTCGAGAAGGCAACCATGGAGAGGCGGGCCAGGGGGAGGTGCGAGGTGGCCGAGGAGATGGAAGGTCGCTGCAGAGAGGCAAGCTAGGGGGAGGCAGGCTAGAGAGGTGGGAGGTGACCGAAGGCTCGCGGTTGGAAGCTCAAGGAGGCAGCCAGGGGGAGGCAAGCCAAGTGTAGTCAAGGGGAGGAGGATGGGGGCTTAGGGAGGTGATCGTGGAGATGCAGATCGAGGGGAGGTGGGAGGCGGCTATAAAGAGGTGAGACGGAGGGAGGTTGGCTGGGTGTAGCTAGAGGAAGGAGGCTAGGGACTCGAGGAGGTGATCGCGAAGAGATGGGCTGAGGGGAGGTGGGAGGTGGTAGGCGATCGGAGGCTCGAAGAGGCGGTTGTTGAGAGGTGGGTGAGTGGATGTCGGGGTTTCGAGGAGGGCAGGAGGAGGATGAAAGCTCACAACGAGGAATCAAGAAGGTGGGTCAAGTGCAGCAGGGGGAGGCGGCCGGAGGAGAGAGAGGGGTGGCATGGGGATCGAAGGGTGGGAGAAAGTGTGGTGGTAGTGGAGGATAAAAGAGTGCGGGCAGGGGGGTGTGGGAAAATGAGGGGGCAGTGGGTGGTGGGGTGGGGAAAAATGATAGCACATTGTGGGATGGAAAAAACAAGAGCTGAAAGCTCATTAGTGATGGCAAATTATCATCGCTAATAATATTTTTTCATTGCTAATACTAAAAAAATTATTAATGATGGCAAAAAACTATTGGTAATAATTTTATCATTGCTAATAATTATATTTAATTATATTTTAATATTATTTTTTTCTCCTAAGTCATTTTTTGGATGGTTAAAAATTTATATTAGATTTTATTAAATTTTTTGACTTAATTAATTTATGGATTAAGTTCTAATTGATTTAAATTAGATTTAATTTAATTAGGCTTGACTTAATTTAAGACTAATTAGATTTTAATATTTCAAGTGAAACTTGGATTTAAAGTCTAATTGAATTAAGTTTGATAGAATTTCGAATTAGATTTGAATTGGTTCGAATTGAATTCAAATTGAACCTAAATTAAAAATTATTTTATTCTAATTAATTTAAATTAGATTAAATTTAATTAGGCTTGACTTTATTTGAAGGTAATTGGATTTTAGAATCTAATTAGGGCTTGAATTCAAAGTCTAATTGAATTAAGTCTAATAGGATTTTGAATTGAATTCGAATCAAACTCAAATTAAAAATTATTTTTTTCTACTTGATTTAAATTAGCTTAAATTTAATTAGACTTAACTTAATTTAAAGATAATTAAAATTTATTATCCAAGTAGGACTTGGATTTAAAGTCTAATTGAATTAAAATTGACATGTTTTCGAATTAGCTTTAAATTAGATTTGAATTGGATTCAAATTGAACTTCAATTTAAAAATTATTTTTTTAATTAATTTAAATTAAATTAAATTTAATTATTTTTACTTAATTTGAGGCTAATTGGATTTTATAATCTATATAGGACTTAGATTCAAAGCCTAATTAAATTAGATTTGATAGAATTTTGAATTAGATTTAAATTAGATTCGAATTAGATTTGAATAGAATTATAGATCAAGTTCTAATTGATTTAAATTAGATTTAATTTAAATATGCTTAACTTAATTTGGGGATAATTATATTTTGTAATCCAAGTAGGACTTGGATTCAAAGTCTAATTGAATTGGATTGATAGAATTTTGAATTGAATTTGAATCGAGTTTAAACTAGATTCGCATCGAACCCAAATTAAAAATTATTTTCTTTTAATTGATTTAAATCAAATTAAATTTAATTAAACTTGATTTAACTTAAACATAATTAGATTTTACTATCCAAATTGGACTTAGATTCAAAGTCTAATTGAATTAGGATTGATAGAATTTCGAATTGAATTTGAATCGAATTTGAATTAGATTCAAATTAAACCCAAATTGCAAATCAATTTCTTCTAATTGATTTAAATCAATTTTAATTTATAATCTTGACTTAATTTGAGGCTAATTAATTTTATAATCTAAGTAGAACTTGAATTTAATGCCTAATTAATTTAGATTTGGTAGGATTTTGAATTAGATTCGAAATTGGATTCGAATTAGATTTGAATCATGTTCTAGATTTTTAGCGATGAAAAAAGATCGCCATCACTAATTCTACTGCTAATGATATTTTAAAATAAAATTAATTTTTAATTTATTATTAAGATTTTTTTAATTATTAGTGATGACATGATTTTTGTTGCTAATAAACAATATCCACCATTGCTAATAATTATTTTATATTTAAATATTATAAAAAAAAAAAAAAAAATAAATGATTTTAGTGATGGTTTCTGTCGTTGCTAATAAATAAAAAGCCATCACTTTTTCATTGCTAATAAACCAAATTTACAATCGCTATTAATTTTTTAATATTTAAATATTAAAAAAATTAAGCTTTTAGTGATGGTATTTGTTGTCTTTAATAATGAAATTGCCTCACTAATAGTATTAGTGACGATCGTTCTTTTCATCAGTGTTATGGTGGCAAAAAGATATTATTAGTGACGAAAATTTTTTTCATTGCTAATATTCAAAATTCTTGTAGGGTGCTGGCAAGCTTGTAATTGCTTTTTGCGGGCTTTAGATGACCGTAGTAAGTATTTGAACCTAATATAGGAGCACTTGAGATTTCTTAGCACCAACTGCCAAAGCCACCTATATATTCGGTGGATGCATAGCCCTCCATGGATTCTTTACTAAGCTGTCATACTTCAATGGTACTTTTGGCTAGCCAACAGATGGCTCTACTTATGCTCTTCAAGATTTCATGTTTGTCGTGGGGTAGAACCTCCTATGATGGCATTAAAGCCCTTCCTCTAATGCCAATATATTTTTATCGGGAGTCAATCTAACTAGGCTGTTAAACTGATTGGTGTGCTAGAGGGCTCGATCAGGTGTTGAGCAGATGAAGGGAGTTGACCATATTGGAATTTATTTGATTAAACCTATTCAAATGTAGCCAGTACTAATACATATCGGGATGTGTTTTAGTTATTTTAATTAATCTAAACTTTGACTAAAGATAAGCCTTTGATAAAGTGATAAAGATATACTTGATGGTTATTGTGATAAAGTTAGCCTCTACGTGACTATTATGGATAACATCTATCTTAGTCGTTATGGCTGAATTATATATTGCCTCTGATAGATAAGGCACATTACAAAAGAAGGCCCCCTACATACTTGGTTTCTAACTCATCTAAGAGCTTGTGAGGTCCTTCTTATTAGGTAAACTCAGATTTGGGATTAGAAAACCTTTATGCTGCTTGATGATAATGAGGAGCATATCAAACTTGGTTCTCTTATGGTTGTAGGTGGTTGTAGGTTATGGTTGTAGGTAGTTATGATGGAAAACATGCAGGATTTTAAGCATGTATTTTGAAACTTTTTCAAATAAAATACAATGAAAGACTATAGATTAATTTAATTAATTTACACATGCTATGATCTAATCATAATAAATCCTATACTAGAATCGAGACATGATATGTATATATAAGAAAAACTAAATGTATAGAATAGTAAATCAGATTTACTATCCTACTCGTGTTCTGAACATGATATCTGAGTGCGGATAGATGATTTTCATAATCTAAAATTCATGGATAGAGGCTCCTCACATTATGATGCAGCCATACAGATCATCCAACCTCTACAAAAGGTTTACACAAAGCTCCTGATTTCGATTAGCTCTATCGGAATGCTAGCTCCTCGTCGAAATCTTCGACGGTCAATCTTGATCAATCTCGATCGATCTTCTTCTTCTAATCATTCAAATGCTCCAGAAGATTAGAAGACATACAATGGAGGATAATGAAGTAGTATAAAAAATTTGGTGAAGATCCGATGCTCAAAGCACTCGATCTTACTTTCCGAACCTATGGTCAAAATTGTAGGGCAGCCTACACCTTATAACCCTGGAAACCAGACTCTTTGGATTTTTTTAACACTCAGAACTCGCACCCAGAAGTCCCTTCTCTGATTTTTCCATGAAACCTCTTTTACAAAAACATCGCATGCCAATCTTATTTAGATCTAATCTAAGAAAGGAAGGCATGGTGTAGATTGACTCTCGGGTAGACCCTTGCGCTAAGAAATCTTCTAATGCCCACTTTCTCTAATTTTTCTATGAAAATATGTTTTATTGGTAGGACTCTCCTTCTAGCATATGCCCATATTCAGATCTCATCTTAAATGGGTGGCCAAAAAAGAGAAACAAAGGTGGCGCATGAGAAGAGATAAGGACAAAAATGTGGTGCAGGACTTACAAAAATGTGGTGCAGGACTTTTCCTCTTAGTATTTTTCTCACGCCTATATACCATGCTCTAACTCTTTGGAATTCTCACCCCAAAAGGACTCCTTTCTCTTGCACACACCCACAATTAAAACATCTTTTTAAAAGGGTGACAAGAGATGGAGAATGCGTGTGAGGATTGCATAAGGATGGGAGGTTGAAGTTGTTTCAACATCCCACTTGAATTCAAAATTCAAGTATTATCCTATCTTCCTCTAATGCCTAGACCTCAGGACGTGCGTGGCTTCTTCTAGAACCTCAGGAACCAACAAGATCATTGCAAGATAATCAGATTATCCAATAAGATACTTAAAATTAAATTTGATTAAATTTATTTTTAATTTTTAATATTAAATTACTATAATCAGATCTTAGAACTCTTATATCTGATCAGATCATAAAAATTTTTATAAAAAAATCTACTTCAGATTTGGTCAGATCTAGACAATTCTACGGTGGAAAATCAGATTTTTCTTCAATTGGTATTAGAGCCAAGTTAGCAGTTCTTCAGATCTATTTTAGATCTGATTTAATTTTTATTTATGATCAAATATTAAAGCATTTTAGATGTCACATCAGATATGATTAGATTTAAAATTAAAAAATTAAAAATTATATAATTTAAATCTATAATGTATGAGATGCATGACTAGACTAGGAATAAAATAGTTCTATGTGTAGTCTAGCATAATCATGTTGTTAATTTAATTAAATATAATTTTAGATTTATTTTATTTTTATTTTTTAATTATAATTTTTGTAACTAGATCTAAAAAATAAAAAATAAAATTTTTAATTTTTAATTTATTCATATGAGATACGAAGGATACATGCTTAGACTAGTTATAAAATAGTTCTATAAAATATCTAGAATAGTTTTATTTTTTATATGATCAAATTTAAAATTCTATTTTTTAGATTTAATATGTGATATTTTAGATCTGAAAGTATGTATGGTTTATTGAGTTATGATACATGAGATGTATGCAAGCATATATAGGTTAGATCTTTTGTATATGTGATATATAATTTAGATCTAACTAGTTTTATTTTAGAAAATATATTTTTGATTAAGATATTTTTCTTGGCCGTCTAGTTATAAGAATAAAGTAGGATTTAAAGACCCTCTCCTCCCATTTGATGGGATGTTCTTATGATGTGTAGGGGTGCTACGTATTCATCTTTAATCAGAACTTATTTTCTATAAAATTCTAGGATTTTGTTATATATTTTATTCATGAATCCAAAACTTAATTAAGAATTAAGATTATAAAATTAATTAGACCTAAAAATTATGAATTTTTAGATCTAAGACATCTTCATAAAATTAGTTTCAGGCTTGGGTAGCTCAATTAGATCTAGTGATTGATCAAACTGAATCAAGAGTTGATTAGGTGGGATTAAAGAAAGCTTAGAATTGATCAGCCTAATAGGAGTAAGTCTGGATCAAGATCGAAGCACATTGAGATGTGACTCAATCAAGTCAAAATCTAATTTGGCTCCATGGTTCGAGCTTGGATTATAGGCTAACTCGATTGATTCTGATTTGATAATTTGGTGTCTAAGGTAAGTCTGGAAGATACGATCGACTGATTTTTAATTAGGAGCTACTCGATCTGAATGCATTCTTATTGAGTTAATGGTATATCCCTTCCACTGATCTCACTTACCTGGCCATTTATGTTGATCCAATTCTGATTTAAGATGGCTAACAATTCGAGCCAACCCATGCCACTAGGTTAGTCATAATTATTATGACTAAGTCAAGTCAAGTTTAAAGAGACCTAAATTAAATCTTTTCAAGAAAATATTAAATCTAAGGTCTTCCACCATTGTAGATGTGTGGGCTCTTTTCGAGATTGATTGTTCTCAGCTAGATACATTGGTTCAGTTGCATCGAAAAGACGCAACCATGTCTATTAGGCATTGAATGCTACGAGTAGGAGGATGGGTTGGGCTCAATATTTTAGATATGATGAGAGATCCAATCAGCAATTTAATTCATGCAAATGGTGGGTCTCACTTAACTAAGGAGTAGAGCAATATTTCGAGCATGATGAGCTTCATGAATTAGAGATTAGGTTTGAGTGCACCATGATTAGAGTATCATTAGACAAGAGTTGTCCACTCATCGATTGATCCACCATCAATAACTGTTAGATGAGATGATGAGCCAGTTGGTGAGACTGCACTATCCACTAAAAATCAATAATCATGGAGATTTTTGCATCTCTACCAAGAAAGTATAGGAATCCAAGTAAATAGTGAGAGCCTAATTTATTTAAAAATAAAATTTTTAAATAAATTATTTAAGTCTAATTATAAAATTTAATTAAAAATTTTGACTCTCTACAGAAAAATATCTACATCCAATCCACTAGTCCGTATCCTGGACACCCATAGACTGATCGAATTCAACTACAAGAATTGGCTCCAAAATTTTAAAATAGTTTTAAATTCTGAGAAGTTGACTCATGTGTTAGAATAGGATCCTCCCACTTTACTAGCACGTCTATCCGCTGATCAGAGAGTGTCTCTAAAAAATGAATGGATGAAGATAATAAAGCCAGGTATTATATATTGAGCTCGATGTTTGATGAGCTCTAGCACCAACATGAAGACATTAAGACTAGCCATCAAATATTGGCTCACCTGCAAGAGTTATTTGGTAAATAGAGTCGCACAGCCAAATATCAAGTCACTAAGAGACTTTTTAAGGCTCAGATGTGTGATGGATAGTCGGTCCAAGCTCATTATCTGATTATGATCAAGAACTTAGAAGAGCTTGAGAAGCTCGGGATCAAGTTAGATCAAGATCTACAGACTGATATAATTCTGCAGTCTTTGACTGATGTGTATGGATAGTTTATCATAAACTACCATATGCATAAATTTTAAAATATCTTGGCTGAACTTATGAATATGCTGATTATTAGTAAGCTCTCTATGAAAGGTTCAAAAGGCTCAGTGCTTGCTATGGAGCAGATTTCTTCCAAGAAAAAATCTTTTGAAAAGAAGAAGTTCATGAAGAAGCAGAAAATGGATGGTGGAAAGAAGAAGACGACAGAGCTAAAGAAGAAGACCACTGATAAAAAAAAATATTTTCATTGCAATACAGACAGCCACTGAATGTGGAACTACCCTCTTTACCTGGCTAGCCTAAAGAACAAGAAGGAGGCATGTCCTTTTGGAGGTATGCTCATTATAGAATCTAATCTTATGATTTTTTCTACATCTAGTTGGGTGCTTGACTCCGATTCTAATGCTTACTTATGCAATTCTATGCAGGATCTTGAGGATAGTAGGAGGTTGAGGATGATGAGATGATCCTACGTGTCAGAAATGGAGCAGGAGTTGCTGTTGTGGCCATGAAAATCTATCCTCTTCGATTATTGTTCGGATTAGATCTAGTTTTTAGAGATTGTTTTTATGTGCTTGCAGCAAGCAGAATTTAATTTCTATTTAATGTTTAGCATAAGAAGGCTATGTAATTAGTTTTCTTAAAGATCATTGTAATATTCTTTATGAAAGAAATAAAATTACAAGTGGTTTCCTTATAAATGATCTCTGTTAGTTACATATTGATGTTTCTATTTTTAATATCGAGCAAAACATGAATGCCATAGAATCAAAGCGACCTAAGGATAGTCTAAATGATAGATATCTTTGGCATCTTAGGCTTGGTCATATAGCTAAAGACAGGGTTAACAAATTGAAGAAATTTGAGCTATTGAGTCCATTGACTTTCGAGTCATATCCAATTTATAAATCATACCTTCATGACAAAATGACCAGGCTCTCTTTTATAGGATATGGAAAAAAGGCCATAGTCCTACTCGCCCTGGTATACAGATGTGTGCAGTCCATTTGATATGCCGATCAAGAGCAATTATATCTACTTCATCATCTTTACCGATGATCTATCTCAGTACGGGTATGTATATTTGATGCGACATAAGTTTGAAGCTTTTAAAAAGTTCAAAAAATTTAGACTTGAAGTAAAAAAATAAATAGAAAAATTCATTAAGATTCTTCGATCAGATCAAGGAGGCGAACACCTTAGTTAAAAATTTCTAGACTATCTTAAGGATAATGGTATAGTCTCTTAATGGACTCCACCTGGAATGCCTCAACTCAATAAAATTTTAGAACGAAAAAATCGAATCCTATTAGATATGATCCAATCCATGATGAGTTTCATGGACCTTTCTGAGTTTATTTGAGGATATAGTTTTATGATTGCTATATATTTACTGAATAGGGTTTCCTCAAAAACCATTTCTACCATACCGTATGAGATATGACATGGTAACAAATCAAGTCTGAGTCATCTCAGAATTTAGGATTGTCCGATCCATATTAAGAGACAACAGACAAATAAATTAGAGTCTAGATTCTTTAGAGCTTGATTTATTAGATATACTAAAGAGTCATTAGGATATTATTTCTATCTTCCGGAAGATCACAATGTGATTGTGAGTCGACATGCCATCTTTCTTGAAAAATACTTTATTCTAGATGGTGGCATCGAAAGATAGATTAGACTCAAGGAGAAAGTCTTCGATGAGAAATGAGCTAAGAAACCTATGGAATCCAATCAGATTGAGCCAACACAGGCACTACCTCCCCCACCTCGTAGATCAAGTAGAATTTTCCATCCTCCTGAAAGGTACTTAGGTACTATCTCAGAGGACGTAGGAAAAATATTTCTCACAAAAAATGGGATTCATGGTGATAATCCCAAAACCTATGATGAGATGATATTACATATCGACTCCAAGAAATAATTAGAAGCAATGAGATCAAAAATTGACTCAATGCATTTGAACCATGTCTAGACCTTGAAGGAACTAAATCTAGGATTTTACAGATAGATCTTGAAACTTTTTCAAGATCTTACAGTGAAAGACTTAAATAAATTAAATATTTATTTAAATAAATATATAAATACCTAGATCTTAAATCTATTACATGATCAAGGCATGATATTAAATCAAAAATTAAAATCAAACAAGAAAGAAAAGGTTGATCAAATCAACCTAGATCTACACTACATCAAATGTTGCTATGAAGTTTATAGATCATATCTATTATCTAAGCAAGTTAGACATTCTAACTTACTAATCTGAGCTTAAGGATGAAGTCATGAGCCACACATGCATTCGGCCTCTAGGAGTCATCCATACGAGCCTACGATCTCTGATCTAAAGTTCGATGCAGGAAATCAGCACAGCATGCTAGTACTATGCTGATTCTTCTTCGACGATCGATCCGATGCTCCCTTCTTTAAAATTTGGACTCTCCAAAATATGAGAAAAAAGATGAGAGTTTACTGATCTGAGACACTCTCAAAAAAAACCTAAAAAAATAGGAGAGATTAAAAATAAAATAGTCCTAGAAGAAGATCCTCTTCTTCTCTTTTCTCTCACCTAGATACCTAGTTTGGTGCCTATGGAACCTCCATGCCCAAGGATCCTCTTTCTCTGATCTTTGTACACCCCAAATCTCTTCCAAAGCTTTATATTTCATGAAAAAATTAGAATAAAATTCATCCAATAAATAGAGAAAAAGAAGAGTCCAAGTTAGATCAAAATCCTAGACTAGGAATATCCAAACATGAAAAGTTGTTTGGGCACCTCCTTCATAATTATTGGCATAGACCAACAAAAAAGAGCGCACAAAAAAGAAGATTATTTTCATAAAATAAGAAAAAAATTAATTAAAAGATGGGGCAGCACTCAAGGAAAGGTGTTTTGGTCAACAAGAATTCTATCTCATAGAATCCTAAGCAAAACTAACTCCATTTTGACTTGGTCTTTCGACAAATTGCCTTATGAGAAAAGGAGGAGAGAAAGAGAGTGTGAGAATTCATGGGAGTGAAAAATTTTCACGTAAGAAACAAAACAAAAAGGGCATAGGGCGTGGGATTAAGTGGCGCAAGTGATAGGAAGTCCTAGTCACACTAGGACTCCTATTTTGATTTGGTCAAACAAGATCTTTTAGCCAAATAAAATCAAGATTAAATCAACTCAATTAAATAAGGCCCTAACCCATTTAAAGACTTAATTAAATTAAATTAAATTATATTTAATTTTAATTTATTTTCTAATCAAATTAAAAAATTGGATTAATCGGAGCCCTAGTTAGACTAGGACTAGTTCTTCCTTACACTTGGCTTATCCAATAAACCAATTGGACTTGATCCAATCAAGCCCAAATCAAATTTAATTAAATCATATTTAATTAGACTTAATCTCAGTCTATTGGTTTAATCAAATTAAGTCAATTAGTAATCCAATTACTAATCAATCCTTCTGTAACACTTGCACTAGGTTAAACACCAATCGTATTGATTGTTTAATCCTAGAACGATTCTTAATCATTGATCAACCATCCGATCATATCGTAAGCTCTAATGTGTGTGACCTCATAGATCCAAATCTAAGTCGATAGCATAAGAATAAATTTTTATACCAACCAAAGTGACCATCTAGCAATGATATCCGACGGTCGAATAGGTCGAAGGTGTAGAACACCATCCTTAGAATCCATGCGGATATAGTTTTCATATAATTCATCTCCTTGACCACAATGCTCATAGGATGCCTCAGAGTTCAACTGTCAACTTTGATTAGGTTGTCCACATTGTATTTCAAAATATCAAATCCATCTGATGGATTATCCTGGTCAAGATTTTGCTATATTGAAATACAGTGATACATTCTTTTCCAACTCTTGGAGTGGTCAATTCCATCTTGATCACACTTTGACTTCACAAGTACTTAACTATACCCAGAAGCCTTTCATTGCTAAATTAGAAATTCAGTTAGTCCAGTACCAAAGCACAGTGAGTTGCTTGGAAATCATTAAGGTGATCTCAGATCTAAGGGATACTTATATCTATATCCCATCAGAGATATTCTTGATAGCAGAATGCTCTAGAGTTGATCACGTTCAATGATGATGTACCCATACATCTCACCTATGTGCCATACCAGTGTCTTCACACTCCTTGATTAAGAGAATAACCAACCTATATGACATACAGCGACCTATGCTCGATAGATGCTGTTGTCCTAATTAACAGCCTATCATTTGGTCATGAACAAATTTAAGGATTAATCGATAAATTCTTTCTTTATCGAAACTAAACAGTCCTAAGGACTTCATCACAATAATGGAGTTCATAAGAAGATGTAAACTTATGATGAAAAAGATGCCAAAATATTTTTATTAATTAATAAATCAATTATAATTATAAAATAGCTTAACCATCAATAGGCTGACGATTGATTTTGGGACATAATTTTCAATAACTTTCACTTATCCTAAAGCCACTTGGCACAATATCTAATACCCATCTTTGACTTATGGTTGTCGAACTCCTTGATTGCCAGGGCTTTAGTGAAGGGATTCGTTAGGTTCTCCATTCCATCGATCTTCTGAAGATCAATGATACCACGATCCATGATCTCATGGACCAAATGAAAGCAGTGCAAAATATGCTTTGTCCGCTGGTGTGCCTTCGATTTCTTTGCTTGAGCTATGGTGTCAATGCTGTCATAGTAGAGCAAGACTGGACCATCAATGGAGGGTGCTACTCCAAGCTCGGTAATGAACTTCCTCAGCCACACAGCTTTCTTTGCTGCATCTGATACTGTCATGTACTCTACTTTCCAAATAGAATCAGCCACTATATGCTGCTTGAAACTTTTTCAACAGATGGCTCCATCATTTAAAGTAAAGATATACCCCGACATACTTTTACTGTCATCATAGTCAGATTAAAAGTTGGAGTCTATAAATCC
Source organism: Cocos nucifera (assembly GCA_006176705.1). Classification (NCBI taxonomy): domain Eukaryota; kingdom Viridiplantae; phylum Streptophyta; class Magnoliopsida; order Arecales; family Arecaceae; genus Cocos; species Cocos nucifera. The sequence continues at coordinate 1,849,751 of QRFJ01000185.1, forward strand.
TACAAGCTTTAGATCTGACTCACCATAAACCAACCATTAGTTTTTAGTATTTCTCAAATACTTAAGGATGATTTTAACCACCTTTCAGTAATTTTCTCCAAAGTCAAACTGGTGTCTACTCACCACTCCTAGCGAGTATGCCACGTCTGATCTCGTACATGTCATTACATATATAATAGATCCCACTATCGAAGCATATGAGATTCTACTGATACACTCTCTTTCTTTAGGAGTTGTCGAATAATCCTTCTTAGAGAGAGAAATTTCTTAGCCTATCGGGAGATAGTCCTTTTTGAAATTCTCCATACTGAACCTCTTCAGCATAGTTTTTATGTACGTAGATTGGGATATACCAAGCATCCTTTTAGATCTATCCCTATAGATCTTCATCCCTAGGATGTAGGATGCTTCACCTAAATCCTTTATGCAGAACTATGATGACAATCAGATTTTTATTCTTTATAGTGTGGGGATATCATTTTTGATTAAGAGAATATCATCCACATACAAAATAAGGAATACCACTACTGGACCATTTGTCATTTGTAAATACATGATTCTTCTCCATTCTTAACGAAGCCATACATTTTGATCACTTTATCAAAATACATGTTCCAACTCCAAGATGCCTACTTCAATCCATAAATGGATCTCTAAAGCTTGCACACCTTGGACTCATCTGTGGATGTGAACCCTTTAGATTGTATCATATACACCTCTTCGGTCAGCTCTCTATTTAGGAAAGTTGTCTTCACATTCATCTGTCAGATCTCATAGTCCAGATGGACAGTAATGACAAGCATGATCCGAATGGACTTGAGCATTATCATAGGAGAGAACGTCTCATCATAGTCAATACCATAATGTTGACGATATCCCTTGGCAACCAGATGGACTTTATAGATCTCTATCTTTTCATCTGTGCCCCTCTTTCTTTTGAAGATCCATTTACATTCAATGGGTTTAACCCCTTTAGGTGGATCAACTAATGTCCATACATCATTGACCTTCATAGAATCCATTTCGGATCTCATGGCTTCTAGCCATTTCTCAGAGTCAGATCTCTACATCGCATCCATATAAGTGATCAGATCCTCATCATTCTCATCGAGTTTGATGGGATCACCATCCTGGACCAAGAATCCATAAAATCTGTTCGGATGGCGTGGTCCAAATCGCCTTAGTGGTGTGGGTTCACTGAGCTTCAGATCTGATCTAATCAAATCCAACTTAGGTTCAACATTCTATGTCAGACTTTTTACCGTTAAACTTCATCAAGTTCAACCTTAGAGGTAACAGTTTCTTTACCAAGAAACTTCTTTTTCAAAAAGGTTGTCCTAAGGTTGACGAACATCTTTTGTTCATTAGCATGGTAAAAATAGTATGCTTTGATCTCTTTTGGGTATCATATAAATGTACACTTATCAGACCTAGGTCCAAGTTTATCTGTAACTAACCGTTTGACATAAGTCGGGCACCCCCAAATCCTAAGGTGTGAAAGTGCTGGCTTACGCCCTATCCATATCTCATATGGAGTTTTAACTACAGACTTGGAATCCTATAAATAACAAGCCGATTCAAGTGCATATCCTCAGAAGGATATCGACAAGCTGGTAAATTCCATCATGGATCAGACCATGTTTAACAAAGTTTGATTCATCCTTTCAGACACACCATTATACTATGGTGTTCCAGGAGGAGTCCATTAAGAAAGAATTTCATTCTCTCCTAGATATATGAGAAACTCATCAGAAATGTATTCTCCTCCTCGACAGATCGAAGAGTTTTAATACTCTTCTCAATTTATTTTTTTATTTCACTTTGGAATCATTTGAACATTTTAAAAGAATCCGACTTATGTTTCATCAAATAGACATATCCATATCTGAATAGATCATCTATGAAAGTGATGAAGTAGACATATCCACCTCTGACACTTATGCTCATTGATCCACATACATCAATATGTACTAAACCTAAGAGTTCATTGGCTCTCTCACCTTTTTCAGTAAAAGGTGACTTGGTCATTTACCAAGAAGACAGAACTCATAGGTTGGAAGTAATTTACAATCATTGACTTCGAGGATTTCCTCTTGAGTCAACTTGTTTATCCTATTCTTGTTTATATGACCTAGCCTATAGTGCCATAAGTAGATATCTGATACACTATCTAATCTAGGATGCTTGCCAGTAGAATAGACTACATTAATAGATTGTGATAACATATATATACCATTGTTCAATTATCCATAGAAAGCAGTAACACCATTCATAACGATATTAGAAACTCGTTTCTTTATTAAAATTTCATAATTATTCATGGCCAAAAGGCCTACAGAAATGATATTTAAAAAGAAACTAGGATAGAAATGATAATCACTAAGAATAATGGTATGAGACTCAAATATAAGCTTCAAAATTTTTAAAGCTAGAACTGAAACTGATCTTCCATCTCCAACGTTTAGGAATCTCTCGCCTTGCTCGAATCTTCTACTGACCTACAACCCCTGCAATGAATTGCAAATATGGTAAGGACTACCGTTATCCAATATCCAATCAGTAATATCACAAATAGAGAAATTGCAAGGAGTTATCATATAAATACTTTGCCCTATAATAGCTTGCTTCTTTCTCTGCTTGTTCGGGTCTAGGGAAGTAATGTACTAAGAATAGTTCCTCTTTTAGTGCCCTCGCTTCTTGCAAAGGAAGCATTCAGCTTGACTCTTATTGGGCTTGATCTTTCTAGTCTGGCCCTATACTAATGTCCTAGCCTGAACTTGCACCATTTTTGTTTTCTTGTTCTTATTCTTCTTCTCTTTTCTAAAGGGTCGAGAATCAGAAGATGAACCTCCCACTAAGTTCACCAACTCTTTATAAAACTGGTGATCCTTCTCAAAGTTTTGAAGTAACCTTAGTAAGCCATGGTAGTTTACTTCTGGCTTTGTCATTCTATAATGAGTAAGGAAAGGAAGATAGAATTTTGGCAGCGAGTTCAGTATTGTATCTTTTCTAAGTTGTTCATGCAAGAAAAAGTCGAGTTTACTCAAGCGCTCTATCAACTCGATCATATACAGTACATGATCAGTAATAGAGGCTCCGTCCCACATTCTAGCATTGAAGATGGTGCAACTAGTCTTGTGCTTCTCAACATCATCGGGTGTGCCAAAAGAATCCTCCAATACTTAGAGCATTTCATTTGGCTGAGCTATCTTAAACGTGCTATTAAACTCGTCGCTCATCGCAGCCAGTATAATGCAGTGCACCATGGTTCGGTCACTGACTGTTCCACATGCATTGGCAACTGGCTCCTCAGGTGCAAGATCTGTCAGCACATATAGGATCCGTTCATGCTCTAGGACAATCTTTAACTTTCGATACCAGCTACCGAAGTTGGATTCCACCAACTTATCATTATCCAACAATGATCGGAGTGATAGAAAAGTGGTCATGTTTGCATAAAGAAAAACTAAAATCTAATTAGTAATTGATTCATTAAACCTAAAGATTTGGACTTTAATCAAAAGATTTCTTCCACTATTTTATTTGAATTGGTATCCTCTACCTCCAATTTGAGAAATTATCTTAATTTCTTAGTGGGTACTAGAATCCACATAGATTGTACACGAACCCAACTTTGGTTGGCCCACCCATGACATCTAAGGGTAGATTCATAATCAATTATTTTTTAAAATAATTTTTAATAATTAAATTTTGCCCCAGGCCCTGATCGGTTGGCTTTGGCCTTCCCAGAAAAGGGTTCAGTTAGGTCCAACCATTAACATGACCATACTTGGCCTATCTAACCAGTGAATGATTAGGCCCAATTTTAGTTGGCCCATCTAACCATCATTTAGAAAAATGTATCCAAGAGATCATATGATGAATGATAATTCCATCAATCGATAAGCACCAGGCCTTTGGGCCTCTAATGATTATCCAACTGATAGACCCATTATCATCCACTTTAATGAGAGGCTATGATCCAGTTATCATATAACTATTTCATTTTAGGGATCTAATAATTTTAGAGAATTTAATTTATAGAAGCGAGTAGGTTAGATTAACCAACTTGTCATGATCCTTCCACTAACTTCACCAAGTCAGCTTAAGAAAGATCATTAATAGGCTGGTTTAGGAGCACCTAAATCAGTCAAACTAATTTACCTAGCTGACATGGGTCAGCTTGAATAGTTAAGCGATCTGATCAAAATATAATCTCACCAAAAGGCCAGGTAAGTTTGATCAATGGAAGGGTCTGCCAGGCTTGCCTTAGATACCATCAGAAATGGTCAGGTAAGCGGGCTACCAATTAAAAATCACTGGTCTGGTTTATCCTAGATACCAACTGATTTAATTAGTTTCAATTAGATCAACCTAATAGTTCATGCTAGATCGTGTAGCCAAGAATCAAGTCCATCTTGGGTCTTGTTAAAGATATAGACTTGACCAACTACAACTATTACAATTGATCTAGAGAATCCTTGATCTAATCTAAGATAATAATTGATTAGATTTAGTCAATTATCTAATTAAGTCTATTCTTTAATCTAACCCTAGGTCTAACCCAATTAATGGACCTAATCCCCACTAACTCACTAACCCAATGTGTTATGATTCGGGTCATAGAATCTTTAATTTACAATCCTAGAGCCTAATCAAATAACTTCTTAATTCTTAATTAAGTTTTGGGCTGAGGGTTAGGATTTGGCTTTTCGAAAATAGTTTTCATGTTTATAAAATATTTTTACAATATGATTCTATCAATCAAGTTGCATGTTTGATTCATAATCAATATGCAAGTAATATAAGCATGAATCTATTTTAGATCTAATCTAAACAGGTTCATATAATTGAAATAGTTTTAATAATAATCAATCATAAATCTTTCTAGATCAAATCTAACATATTTATGAAGATTAAAATTAGATTAAAATATTTTTAATTAGATCATAAATTTTTTTAGATCTAATCTAAAATTTTATGATCAATATTTTATATCAGCATGTACTAGGACAATCTATTCACTGTAAGAGGTAAATCTTACAATAGGACAATCTTATGGCAGTTCATGCAATCTAAAATATATTATTTTTAGATTTAAAACTATTTTAAATTTATTAAATTATAAATAAAATTAGATCAAATCTAATAAATTTATTATTAGAGTCAGATCATTACGAACTAGGATAACCTTTTCACTGTAGGAGGTAAACCTTACAGCAGGATAACCTTATGATAGTTCATGAGATCTAAATTTTTTTTAATTTTTAATTTTAAATTTAATAATTAGATTATAAATTAGAACTAATCTATGAAATAATCTAAATATGTATAAAAATTATGTAATAATAACTTAGCTCTGATATCAATTGAAGGAATTAGATCTAAGATTTTACAAGTAGATCTTGAAACTTTTTCAAGATCTTACAGCAAAAAATTTAAATAAATTAAATATTTATTTAAATAAATATATAAATATCTAGATCTTAAATCTATTACATGATCAAGATATGATATTAAATCAAAAATTAAAATCAAATAAGAAAGTAAAAGGTTGATCAAATCAACCTAGATCTACACTACATCAAATGCAGGTATGAAGTTTCATAGATCATATCTATTACCTGAGCAAGTTAGACATTCTAACTTTCTGATCTGAGCTTGAGAATAAAGTCACAAGCCACACATGCATCCAGCCTCTAGGAGTCATCCACATGAGCCTACGATCTTTGATTTGAAGTTTGATGCAGGAAATCAGCACAGCATGCTAGTACTGTGCTGATCCTTTTCGACAGTCGATCCGATGATCCCTTCTTCAAAATTTAGATTCTCCAAAATATGAGAAGAAAGATGTGAGTTTACTGATCTAAGACTCTCTTAGAAAAAATCCAAAAAAAAAGGAGAGATTGAAAATAAAACAACCCTAGAAGAAGACCCTCTTCTTCTTCTCTTTTCTCTCACCTAGACACCTAGTTTGGTGCTTATGGAACCACCATGCCCAAGGATCTTCTTCCTTTAATTTTTGCACACTCCAAACCTCTTCCAAATCTCTATATTTCATGAAAACATAAGAACAAAATTCATCCAATAAATAGAGAAAAAGAAGAGTCCAAGTTAGATCAAAATTCTAGACTAGGAATATCCAAACATAGAAAGTTGTTGGGACGCCCAACTCTTGGGCACCTCCTCCATAATTATTGACATGGACCAGCAAGGAAGGATGCATAAAAAAAAATATTATTTTTATAGAATAAGAAAAAAATTAATTAAAAGAAGGGGCGGCACTCAAGGGAAGGTGTTTTGGTCAACAAGGATTCTATCTCAGAATCCTAAGCAACACTAACTCCCTTTTGACTTGGTCTTCCAACAAATTGCCTTATGAGAAAAGGAGGAGAGAAATAAGGTGTCAGAATCCATGGAATTGGTGAATTTTTACATAAGAAATAAAACAAAAAGGGCATGGGGCGTGAGGATTAAGTGGCGCAAGTGATAGAAAGTCCTAGTCACACTAGGACTCCTATTTTGACTTGGTCAAACAAGATCTTTTAACCAAATAAAATTAAGATTAAACTAATCCAATTAAATAAGATCTTAATCCATTTAAGAACTTAATTAAATTAGATTAAATTAGATTTAATTTTAATTTATTTTCTAATCAAATTAAAAAATTAGGTTAATCCGAGTCCTAGTTAGACTAGGACTAGTTCTTTCTTGCACTTGGCTTATCCAATAAACCAATTAGACTTGATCCAATTGGTATCCAAACTAAATCTAATTAAATCATATTTAATTAGACTTAATCTCAGTCTATTGGCTTAATCAAATTAAGCTAATTAGCAATTTAATTGCTAATCGATACTTCTGTAACACTTACACTAGGTTAAACACCAATCATATTGATTGTTTAACCCTAGAACGATTCTTAATCATTGATCAACCATCCGATTAGATCATAAGCTCTAATGTGTATGACCTTATAAGTTCGAACCTAAGTTGGTAGTATAGAAATAAATTTTTATACCAATTAAAGTGACCATCTAGCAATGATACCCGATGGTTGGATAGGTCGAAGGTGTAGAACACCATCCTTAGAATCCATGTGGATATAGTTTTTATATAATTCATCCTCTTGACCACAATGCTCGTAGGGCACCTCGAAGTTTAACTACCAACTCTGATTAGGTTGTCTATATTGTATTTCAAAATATCAAATCTATCTGATGGATTATCCTGGCTAAGGTTTTGCTATATTGAAATACAGTGATACATTCTTCTCCAACTCTTGAAGTGGTCAATTCCATCTTAATCATACTCTAACTTCGTAAGTACTTGACTATACCCAGAAGCCTTCTATTGTTGAATTAAAAATTTAGTTAATCCGGTACCAAAGCATAGTGAGTTGCTTGTAAGTCACTAAGGTGATCTCAGGTCTAAGGGATACTTATACCTATATCCCATCAGAGACATTCTCGACAGTAGAATGCTCTAAAGTTAGTTACGTTCAATAACGATGTACCCATATATCTCACCTATATGCCATACCAGTGTCTCCACACTCCTTGGTTAAGAGGACAACCAACCAATATGGCATATAGCGACCTATGCTTGATAGACGATGTTATCCTAATTAATAGCCTATCATTTGATTGTGAACAAATTTAAAAACTAATCGATAAATTCTCTCTTTATCAAAACTAAACAGTCCTAAGAACTTCATCACAATAATGGAGTTCATTAGAAGATATAAACTTATGATGAAAAAGATGTCAAAATATTTTTATTAATTAATAAATTAATTATAATTATAAAATAGCTCAACCATCAATAGGCTGACGATTAACTTTGGAACATAATTTTCAACAGTCCTTGGTTGATCCACCTGAAGGTATAGTACTTATTAGATGTAAATAGATCTTTAAGAGAAAGATAGGTGCCGATAGAAATGTAGAGACATTCAAAATAAGGCTCATAGCAAAAGTGTATAGTCAGCACGAAGACATTGACTATCGAGATACTTTTTTGCCAATAGCCATATTTAAATTCATCTGCACTTTGCTTGCTGTTGCAGCCTATTTTGATTATAAAATATGGTAGATGGATATGAAAATGGCATTTTTAAATGGATATCTTGAGGAAGATATCTATATGGAATAGCCACTAGGTTTCATATCTAGTGATGATGATCATAAGGTATGCAAGCTGCAAAGATCCATATATAGACTAAAGTAAGCATCTCGAAGTTGGAATGCTCGTTTCAATAATGTAATCAAATCGTTTGGATTCATCAAGAATGAGAAGGAGCCTTGTATTTTTAAAAAGATCAGTGAAAGCACTGTTATCTTTCTCATACTGTACGTGGATGATATCCTTCTAATTGAAAATAATATTTTTATATTGACTACAGTCAAAATATGATTATCTAAGAAGTTCTCTATGAAAGATCTAGGAGAGACATCCTTTATTCTAGAAATTCAGATCTATAGGGATAGACCAAATAGGATGCTGGATCTCTCACAGAAAATGTTTATAGAGGAGGTGCTAAAGAGGTTCAGCATGAAAAACTCTAAGAGGGGTTTAGTACCCTTTAGACATGGCATTCATCTCTCCAAGAAGATATACTTTAGCACACCTGAGGAGATTGGATGCATGAGCAAGATCCCTTATGCTTCGGCAATAGGGAGCCTCATGTATGCCATGCTATGTACACGATCTGATATTGTCCATACTGTGAGTGTCACAAATAGATATCAGTCGAATCCAGATGAAGAGCATTGGACTTCTGTGAAATGTATCCTAAAGTACTTGAGAAGGAGTAAGGATATGTTTCTAGTTTTTGATAATGGAGAACTCTAGGTTCAAAGGTATATAGACTTAGATTTTATGTCCAATATAGATGATCGAAAGTCAACATCTAAAAGTCTATTTATTTATAATGATGGAGCTATCAATTGGAAGAGTTTCAAATAGATGGTGATAGCAGACTCTACCATGGAAGTAGAGTATATTGCTACATTGGAAGCTGCAAAGAAGGCATTCTGGTATAAGAAGTTCATTACAGAGCTTGGAGTGATGCCATCAGATGCTGTTTCTCTATACTATGATAATAATGGCATCATAACCCTAGCTAAGGAGCTAAGAACTCATAAAAAATCCAAGCACATTGAACAACAATACCATCTCATCTACGATTACCTTGAGAAGGGATACATCGAGATCAAGAAAGTCGATACTGCAGACAATGCGGCTGATCCACTGATAAAACCATTGAGCTAGCAGAAGATTAAAGCCCATCTTGAGAAGATGGGACATAGATTTATAGCCAATTGACTTTAGATTAAGTGAAAGTTTATTAGATGTGTGTCTTAAAAGCCAAATTGGCTAAATATTTGTAATACACTTATAAGAATAATTTTATAATTTTGATTATAAATTAATAAAAGAATTATTTTCTATCACAGTGTGTATTTAAAGTATCTGTGATACATCCTTTGAGTTAATGATAATGATGATTCATATTTTCAAGAGTTGAAAATTTAAAACATGAATTCTCATAATTAACTCATAAACTACTCTCGACTGTAGGATCATCACGAGGATGGTGATCGAACCGAAAGGTTGGTGTACGATCACTTTCTTAGGATAGATATATCTTGATTTTATGGTGTGGAGACAATGAAGTGAGAGTACAGATACTCGTTAGAGAATGAGGGTACTGAGCATGATCACCTCGAGTAGTCACAAGAAAGTCTACCTTCTCATCGATGACTGGCTCGATGCTGCAGTGGTATGTCTGATTCTTGAACTTGAGGTACATCGATAGTTCATCTTGAGGGTATTATAGTTTGACTATACTATAACTCGATCTTCTAGCCATTTGAAATCCTAAGGTATATGTTGACTATAGCATATTCATTGTACAAATTGGATTGCACCAATAAGAGATCTATCTACCTTCATAGATGAAGAGTAGCCCTATGATAATCATGAGATTGAGTCCTTAAGCCCATAGCCATGGTAGAGTGAAGATGACAGAAAGAGTTTCTATTAGAATTTCATATTGGACTCGAATCAAATGATTAATTCATATGATGGATATTGGGTTTGACGAGTTCATCTTAACTCTAATCCTGTCGGAGCTCAAGATAAAAAACCCCCATCATATAAGTAGCTATACCGAGAGGTTGGCTTTCAATTTTGATGAGTTGTCGTCATATACTGCTAGGTGTTACTAGTAGATTTTGAGAGCAATTAGAATGATTTTGATGATCAATCATTCTAATTGTATGAATCAAAAGAGTTCTGATTCATTGAAAGGAATTTCGATGATATTGATGATAAAGATCACGATATGTCTCATTACCATACAAAATTGAACCTAACTAGATCACACAAATAAGGGTTTGGATTTGGATGTCATCAATTGAGCTAATCCAGTTTGATTGATTTGGATTAGATCCAATCAGATTCAAGGTAATCATGCTAGCACACGATTGAGCCTGGCTTTCTTCTTCTATAATCTTTTTGATTCATTGCAATCAAGTTAAATTTGATTTGACTCATTTCTATATTTTGAATGGATTTATTTTCATCTGACTGGAATAAGTTCAGGTCAAATTAATTATAAAAATTAAATCCATTCCTAGTGCAATTGGACTAGGGTCGAAAGTTGACCTATTTGAGAGAATTGAGGGTCACCTGGTCAGATGCTTCTAAAAAATTTTTTAGAAATTATTTTGATATAATTTTTGGATATGTGATAGGAATCAAGTCATGCTATGGGTGTGATAAATTTCATGATTTATGGTGGAGTTTTGACAAGGTTTTGATAGAGTTTGATTTGGATCAAACTCTTGAGGAAAGAGTCCTAGGTGCAATGGACTCCTCCTTATCTTCTCATGTTGTCCACTTTTTAAATCATTTTTGGTGACAAAACTAGATGGGATTGATGGTTTCACATGGAGAATAAATCCTAGAGTCCCAATGTTAAAATAAATTGGTTATTTGATCAAAGCGGGATACTATATGGAGTTAGATTTAAAACCCCTTCTCATGCCATTGTGAAGGTATCGCACAAAATATTTTCCACACCCAAAGGAGCTGGCCCTCTAATATCCCACACCCCCTCTATCCTCTCTTTCCCTCTCTTCTACATGTCTAAAAAGTTAGGCACAAATCTAAGTAGAAGGTCCAAGGCTTTTGGCACAAGATTCAAGATCTATGCAATGGTGTTTGTGAGATAGACAGGCTGCCTTCAGAAATAGTTTTGAAGGATCTATAGATCATTTAGATCTGATCTTTAGAGAAGAGATTCATGAGGAGAAGATGTTTAGATCCGTATAGATACTGATAGAGGTCAGGCGTGTACGTGGCTCCTTCCAGAATCTCGAAAACCAACAGGATTATCATAGGATAATCAGATTATCCAATAAGGTACTTAAAATTAAATTAAATTTAATTTATTTTTAATTTTTAATATTAAATCATCATGATCAGATCTGAGAACTCTTAGATCTGATCGGATCGTAGAAATTTTTGTAGAAAAATTCATCTCAGATTCGATTAGATTTGGACGATCCTACGGAGGAAAATTAGATTTTTCTTCATGTGAAACCTCTTCTGGATGTGGAAATTAATTCATGAGAAATTTGATATCTACGTGAAAGAAATGTAGTGGTCAAAGTGCAAGGTGCCAAGGAGAAAGTCCAGTCAAACTAGACTCTAAATTTTATCCAATTAGGTTTTCATCCAAACCCATTTGGCCAAATCCAATTAGACTAGAATAAATCCAATCAAATTAGGCTTAATCTATCTTAATTAAATTCTAATCAAATTAAGAATTAATTAAGTCTAAATTTTGATCAAATCATGGATCAATTTTCTTAGCGATTAGGTCATCTCATAATCTAATCGGATCAAATTTAGTCGAATTTAATTCAATCAGATTTAATCCAAACCTCATTGCTTAATGAAATTAAGCTAATTAGTAATCTAATTATCAATTAATCCTTCAATAATGTTAGAGTCATAGTCTAGTGAGACTCGAGAAGGTAGGTCTCAATTTAGTAAGACTTTCGATCATAGTATTTCAGATCATTGGGACTCTTGATCAGCCATTATATTAGATAGAAACTTCTATCATGCATAATTCTATAGGTTTGAATACTAAGTCGGTAACATAGAAATTAATTTTTTATATCAATTGATATAATCATCTAGTAATGATACCTGACATCTGGATAGGTCAAATAGTTGCAATGCAACATCCATGAACTTGTGGCATATAGTTACTGTATAATTCATCTCCTTGATCTCAATACTCAAAAGATGATCTAGGGTTAAACTGACAATCCTGAAAAGTCATCCATATTATATTTTAAATTTTAATATCCATCATATAAATTATCTTGGTCAAGATTTTGCTAAATTGAAATATAATAATGCATTTTCTCTAATACTTGGAGGGATCAATCCCATCTTAACTCACGCATCGACTAAACAAGTACTTGACTATACCCAAAAATCTTTCGTCACTAAATTAAAAATTCTAGTTCGGTACTAAAGATAGTAAGTTGCTTGTAGGTCACCATGATGATCTTAGATTTAAGAAACACTTATACCCATATCCTTCATGAGCAACTTCTAACAGTAGAGAACTCTGCAGTTGGATCATATTTAGTAAAATATCTCCTATATTTCATCTTCATGCTATACCAATATCTCCACACTTCTTAGTTAAAAGGATAACCAATCCATATGGTACACAACAACCTATACTCGATAAACGTTATTGTCCTAGGTAATAATATATCATTTGATCACGAATAAATTTAAGAACTAAATGATAAATCCTATTTTATTAATTCTAAATAGTCCTAAGGATTTTATCATAAAAGAGTTCATAAAAAAAAGATGCACAAAAGTGATGAAAAGTCAAAATAATAATTTTATTTATTTAATAATTTAAGTATAAATTACAATAAGCTCAACCATCTACAACCTAGATGATTGGCTTTAGGATACATTTTTCAGTAGGTTGCATGCTAATTCAATAAACTAATTTGAGAGATATTGGATAGCATCGATAGCTTCATCTTCATATAAGTTTTATTGCCCCATAAAGTTCTTATATTATGGTATTAGAGCCATATAGATTTTTTGGCTTGAAGATTGAAGCCTTTATATCTATATGAAGATTTTATAGATACAGATATGACTGGCCACCCTAGCTAGTCACTAGTGATCAAAGTCATCATGATTAGGATCCATTCCTAGATTCCATAAAGGATTTATGATTATTATTTATTTTAAAGAACCTATGATTTATTTTTGGATTTGAATTAGCGTTTGAATAAATAATAAGGAAATGGAAGGGGGATGACAGTGCTCTTCCTTTTCCGCCATCGTGCCCTCCTCCTCTCATTAAGGTAGCCAGATAGTTTGTTGGTGATCGTTTGGGATGGGCTAATAGTGATCCCACCGAGCCACCATACTAGTTTCTTGCTTTTTGATGACCACCCACTATAAATAAAAGGGAGAGGAAGGTTGACGATGGAATTGTTGGATCTTGATCATCCTATGGTTCCTCCTCCCAATCGCCAGCATAAATGGGTGGTTGGTCTTAGTGAGAGGGTGGCGGTCTACTATATAGGTTTTTTCGATGATCGCTGGCCATGTTTTAGGAGGAGGAGCACCGATTTGGACCAGCTCTTTCTCCACAAATCTCCCATCCTATCGTTGGCATCCTAATGATCCAGAGAAGCCCTCTAGTAGTTGGGAATGACTGGTGAGCCATCGATGGAGTTTGATCAAGAGAAGGATTGCCGACCATGGCATTTCCCCTCCCTTGTTACCAATGAGAGAGAGGAGGAAGATGAAAAAATTGGATTCGAGTTTTTAAGTTTCAGGTTTTGACCCATAAACCTGGATTTGGATATATTAAAGTTAAATCCCAACCCATTAGCCCTTTAAGGGTAAATCAAGTTGAGCCGATTTAAATTGATTTAGAAAATTTTATAATTAAGCCCCGATAAAGTACTTGTTATAAAAGGATCCTTGTAAATTGCATTTTGATACATGTAATAGAGTTTATTATATAAAGATCCTTAGATTATTATATAATCCCAATAATAAATTTTATTACATAAAAATCCTTTGATAATTATGATAAGGTCCATATCATATGGTTTTACTGCATAAAAGTATAAATTTGCACATTATATGATAAATTTATATATTATTTGATTTGTTTATATGCAAATAAAGAATTGCAACCCTATTATTATATTTTTGATGATGTATTCATGCTATATTAGTATGTAAAATTTATTAATATTATTTATAAATAATTAAAAATTTTTAGTTTGATTGATTCGGTGCAATCACCAAAGTGACCATAAACTCTTAAAATCAAAAATATTCTATAAAGTATAATTTTAAATAAATATAATTGATCCAATAAAATTTTAATAGTATCATAATTGTGTCTAAGCTACTGAAGTATTGATTTGTTGCTAAAGGAGCATCTTCATATTCGATGATTAGATAGGTAAAATAGCATTATTGTATATTAGAGTAGTGATATTTTTATATCCAAAGACATAATGTTTACTCTCACCTGATGCGCATATCTTGTTAGCTTCATTAGTGATATGATGTATTACTAAACGAGTATAGCTACTAGCATGTTATGGCACTCATCCAAAGAAGAGACATAAGAAGAGACATAATGATGCATCCGATTGCCTACCAAAGTTAAATATAAAAAAATTATTTACTTTGAATAAAGTTTAATTAATCTTATTATTTAATGATAACATGAGTATATATTATTTACATCATTAATTTTCATAATTATTGATAGTCAGAATTTTTTTTCTTAATAGATTAAATTTCTTAGAATAGAAAGAGAAAATAATGCTTACAATAGGATATACTGACCTTGATATGATGTTTCAATAGATGAATCTTCACTACTTATAGATAAAAGTATATCAGAATAGAAGAACTTTTTGAGAAATGGGAGCATTTTAATTGCCTCAGTTTGCTTCACAAGAAATCTGACATGGCACTTAGGGGATCTATCCCTTCATGTCATAAGATGCATATTTTCCTAGATGTTGTGGAGCAAAAATCAGTAAGCTCTGATAAGACAATGCCAGCATCCGTGAGTATATTATAGAGATGAGAGATATCGCAGCATAGTTATCTGATATTAAAGTTTTATATCAAATATCTTTTTGATTCACTTTATTCTCACTTCTCTTCTACTAGAGTATGATCTCTTTAAAATATCCTATAGTATACATAATGAGGATTGGATAGTTAATAAATTACTGACCAAATGTATGCAGGAAGAGAAAGTATTGAGAGGAGCAAAGATAGAGAATGTAAACTTTGCTTCACATTAAGTTAGTAAAAAATAGGTAAAGAAAAGAATGTACCCAAGGCAAAAGAGAAGAAAGTATTATTGTGGCATTAGGTAAAGCTATTAATAAGCTTGTCAAATTCTTCTTTTGCAAAAAGAAGGGATACCTAAAGAAAAACTACATGAAGCATGAAACATAGTTGAAATAAAAAAATCCTTTACTCTTGTGTATATTTTGAATCTAATCTAATAAATATTCCTAATTCTATCTAGTGTATTAACTCTACTGCATCTATACACATTGCTAACAACTTAAGAAGGTCTCTAACTGAATAGTTCATTCTTATTGGAAATCAAACATGTTTACTTACTAAGATAATTGGATGCTATAGAATAGTTTTAGATTCTGGAGTTGGTTTCATATTCTTTTGAAAGCTCTTCTATGATATGGCATCGGAGGTTAGGACATACCTCCAAAAAAAAAAAATCAAAAGGCTAGTAAATGATAGGATTTTAGGATCATTAAACTTCACTTATTTTAGATCTTTGTTGATTGTATAAAGGCAAAGCAGACATATACATCTAAAGATGCTAGAAGAAGTGGAGGAATTTTGAAAATTATGCACACTGATGTATGTGAACTTTTTTTCTATATCTAACAGGTAAAAATATTTCATCATATTCATTGATGACTATTCATGATATGTATCTATACCTTATGTACAATAGGACTGATATTTTGAGATCTTTAAGAAATTTGAAATAAAGATAAAGACACAATCAAGAGAAGTGATTAAAGTAGTCTAATCAGATAGAGGTGATGAGTATTATGAAAGATGGGACGAAGACCAAAATCATTAGTAAAATTTTTAAAGTAATAGGGGATTGTACCTTAATATACAATGCTCGACATATCTGATTAAAATAGTGTAGCTGAAAGAAGGAATCAAATGGTTAAAAAAATAGTTCAGAGTTATTTTACTCTACCAATTTTGTTATGGAGTGAGGTTATAAGGACAGTTATGCATATCATGAATAAGGTCCCTACTAAGATAGTTCAAAAAACTCCCCATGAGTTATAGACTGATAGAAAATCTAGTTTAGGATATATCCATATATGGGGTTGTCCAACTAAAGCCAAGGTTCATAATCCACAAAAAAAGGCTTTTGATCTTAAAATGACCAATGGTTTTTTTATTGGCTATCCAGATCAGAGATCAAAAGGATATAGATTATATTATTTATATTGTATATCATAGATAATAGAAACTAATAAAGCTAGATTTTTAGATGATGGCAGATTTAGTAGGAGAGTGGAGAATCTTGAGACATTCTCTTTGAAGAAATAGTAGGCCTATAAAAGTGATGATTTCTATTATTATTCTTCAAGATAATGTTCAAGAAGAACTATTACTTCATCGAGTTTCACTTTAGAAGATTTTTATTATCGAAGAAGCAATTGTCTAGCCACTATTACAAGCAACTAAAGGAACAGCTCTCTGGAGATCTATTAGAATAAGAAAATCTACTATACCTCCAGATTATGTAGTATACCTGACTAATATGGAGAAAATGATATAATCCTAAGATGTTCTTACAAGCCATAAAAGGTGAGGACTCATTATACTGGTTGGATGCTATAGAAGAAAGAGCTGAGCTCTATAGATAACAATCATGTTTGTAAATAAGTTGACCTACCTGAAGAGTACAATCAATAAGTTGCGAAAAGATCTATATGATCAAAAGAAATTTTAATGGGAAGGTTAAATGATATAAAACCTGACTTGTAGTAAAAGGATCCACATAAAAGAAAGGCACTGACTTTAAAAGGATCTATTCTTTTTTTAGGATTATCATGGCATGGCTTTAGTAACTCATTTTTGACTTAGAGCTATATCAAATGGATATGAGAATGGCCTTTTCTTTATAGTGATCTAGAGGAAGAGGTTTATATGAAATAACTCGAGAATTTTTTTTATAGTCCATAGATAAGAGCACATGATTTGCAAATTAAAAAAATCTAGTTATGAACTTAAATAGGCTTCCACAGTGGTATCTCGAATTTAATAGGATAATCACTTTCTTTAGATTTAAAAAAAATATTATTGATTAATATACATACCCGAAGGTGAGTGGGAGTAAGTTCATAATTTTGATATTATATGGATAATATTTTACTTTCCAATAGTGATTTTGATCTATTTAAAAAAAAAATAAAATAGTTTCTATCCCAAAATTTTGAAATAAAAGATATGAATGAAATCACTTATATTGTCGATATTAAAATTCATAAAGATAGATCCTCTGGGCTACTTAAATTGTCTTAAAGAACTTACATCTTCATAGTACTAACTTTGGGATGAAAAAATATTTGTCTAGGTGTGCTCATATTATAAAAGATGATAAGTTTAATAAAGTTTAATGTTCAAGAATTAAATAAAGAAAGAGAAAAAAAGATTCATAACCTATGCATCTATTGTTGACAATTTAATCTATGCCCATATTTGTATACATCTAGACATTGCTTTTGTTGTATCAATGCTTAGATATTATCAACATGAACTAGGAATAGAGTATTGAAAAGCTACAAAGAAAGTCATATATTACCTATAAGATATAAAAGTTACATGCTTAAAGACAATCAATTTGATCATCATAAAATAATAGGCTATTAAGAATCAAATTTTGTTAGATGTACCGATAGTATGAAGTCGACCATCAATATATCTTTTTACTTATAGAATATATTATGGATAAATGTAAAATAAAATCTTGTTTATTATATCCACTATAGAAGTAAGGTATATAGCCTGTTATGAGACTTTCTCACAAGTTATATGGTTATTGAATCGTATCACAGGACTTAAAGTTATTGACTTTATTAGCAGATCAATAAAGATATACTGTGATAATAGTTTTACAGTAAGATTCTCCTATAGTATGAAGAGTGCAAGTATCAGTAGGTATATTGATGTTAAATATTAGCTCTCATGAGAGAATAAAAGACAATACCTATGGAACATATTATACAGAGTTGATAATTATAGATCCACTGACTAAAAGACTCAATTTTGAGATTTTGAGAGATCATGTAGATCATATGAGATATAGCTCATTTTATGATATATATTGAACACCATATATAAAATTATTATATTAAATTTTATAATAAAATTTATTTTATTTTATTTTATGCTGATCAGTTGTTTATCATGTGATATAAAGATGGCTAAAGAATAGGCATAAAGTTTCATCTATTCATAAAATAAAATTTCATGTAAAGAACTTGATTATGTGGTTTCATTAGTATTGTGATGCATGGAAGGGCATTTGTTGATTGATGCCATCTTAATTCATACTGATGATTATATTGTAATCAAGTACATATATAGTATATATCCTATAGAGAAATAAAGTTTTTAAACATAGATCCACATCATTTTTTCAATTATCAGACCTAGAAAAATTTTCATTAAAGATTTTTGAAATGCTTTAAATAATTTTAAAAATAAAGATACTTATATTAGGTTGGGCTAAGTGAGCGAGTGTTGGAATTTATCTGACTATATCCATCTGCATGTAGCCCACACTAATATGCATCAAGATTTATTTTAGTTGTTTTAATTGATTTGGACTCTGACTAAAGATAAGCTTTCAATAAAGTGACAAAGATAAAATTAATAGTTATTGTGATAAAGTTAATCTCTACATGACCATTATGGATAATGTCCATCTTAGTCATTATGACCGATTCATATAATGTCTCTGATAGATGAGGCACATTATAAAAGGACACTCTACAGATTTAGTCTCAACTCATTCGAGAGCTTGTGAGGTCCCTTCCATCAAATATACTTAGAGTTAAGATTAAACCAAGATGCTGTTCAACGATAGTGAGGAGCACATCCAACTTGGTTCTCTTATGGTTGCAGGTGGTTGTAGACTATGGTTATAGGTGGTTGCAAGCTAATTCAATAAACTAATTTGAGAGATTCTAGATGGCATGGATAGCTTCATCCTCATATAAGTTTTATTGCCCCATAAAGTTCTTATAGGCCAAAGATCTTGATGTGCCTCCTTGGATGTTGAATGACAATCGCTAGGACTTAGATACAGTCATAGCCAGGTTGATTGCACCTGATCGATGGTAGAGAGAAGGATATCGTAGTCAGATCTTTGCTCTAGCATTAGAGGCTAATTCTAAAATACCACTGATAAGAAAGCCCTCTTGCCGGAGAGTGTTCAACAAGAGACCCTCTAATAGTTAAGTCAAATAACTCTTAGAAAAATAGCGGAGCTACTATATGAATGGTAGAAAGATGAGAACTTGAGAGTACATAGAGCTTAGGTCTAAGAACTTAGCTTTAGCACTCAAAACCTAGACCTCACTTACAACTTAGGCTTAGAATTTTTTTTACTTACTTGGAGAGTCGTCTATATAGACAAGAACAACCACTTATTGCTATGAAATATTGGGACATGCAGGTGATTGTCCTTCATGCCAATTCCCATATATCTTATGATTATCGAAATTATTTGCTATTGTGGATCAGCTATAACCAGGTCAAGGAAGATTCATGCATCTCCATGCATTTTTGGACTAATCACATGGTTATAGCTAATTGGCCGAAGTGAAAGCTCTATGAAGAGAGCTCGATTCTAAGATGTATTAAAAGAAATTCTTAATATTAAACATTGAAAAATCAATTTTTGTTCTTTTAAAAGATTTATATCTATATTTCTTTTGTTGGAGTTTAAAAAAATTGCAACCGTAAAGATTAAGATATATTCTTCCTCTTTTTCTTCATCCTTTTATCGATCTTCTTTCCATTTTGGCTGGGAAAAATGCCAAATTCTCACATCCGCTATCCCATTTACAAACTCACTTCCAACGCTATCGGATCGAGATAGACATATGAAGGTCAAATAGAGAAAGGAACGCCTCTTCTGATGATAGAGGGAGGAGTTTATTTTTAACTCCAAATTAAAGTACCTTCCATTTTTCACATTGACCAAGCCCCTTAGCTGTTGTCTCATTCATCCCTTTTTTTTTTTCGCAGAATTGCTCTTTGTAATTTATTTCCAATAATTTTATCAATTCATAATTTTTTTCTTGAAAACAAAAATTCTTCTCTCGTATTCTCAATTCATCATCACTTTAACCAACACGTTACATATAGTATATTTTTATAGATTTAAGACTGTGATAATTGTCTCTACCAAAAATAAAGAATACGATGATTGTTATCACCAACCACTATATTCATGATTCTATAATTTCAATCCCACAAATGGGACAATCAATCAATTCTCAAGCCTTCCAATGAGAATCATATTTCTCAAGACATGCACTCCTTCTAGAGTACCCAACCAAGCTTGTACTTAGAAATATAATGACCGAATTTGGGCGAGGTAAAGGCTCCCATGGGTAAATGGAATCTAATTAATGGACCACCTTTACCATCCCATACACAGAAAGAGAAGGAAGCTTTGGACCGCCGTGAGAACTTTGGTAAGTAGTAAAGTTGGGACACGATTCTGATCGGAAAGAGTATAAATTTGTATAATTAGTATACGATGGGAAGCCAGAGAGTGACGAGGGACGGTTGGGGTACGGCAGCGGATCTTTAGTTGTACGGAGATTCCAAAGCTGCCAAAATGGAACTTGAAACAAGTTTTGTTGGTATCTTGAAACAAGTGTTCCTCTGCCGCCCATGAGGCGACCACATGGGATGGAACCTGGAATGGCATCAAGGGCCAATCTCCTCTTTTGTTCTAAGTGCCCCTGGTTCCCTTCTTAAGTTTTAAATTGTAAAAATATGCCTTTTTCTTTGTCCCATCTCCTAGCCTAGGTTTAAAACTGCTGCCATAATACATAAAATAACTGAAGAAGTGGCTACAGCAGCTAAGTAAATAGATGTTTGTTTTTGCAATACAAATTTTTTGCCATCAATTTTCTCTTCAGATGGCATTATCCAATTTGGAAATAATATTCTTTTTATAAAGAGAAGAGTTATAGGAAAGATAACACTTTTAATTTTTCATTATATTGAATTTATTACAGTGATTACACTAATATTAAAAATAAAAAGACTACATTATGAGGCAAATAATGATAATTATAACTATTCTAATGATTATAACAATTTTGGTGAGATTATCTTATAATGGAATAATGATATTATTGGAACCTTGCTTCTAGTTGTATTGATATTACCAATTCTAAAAGGATTAGTGTTGTCCGTGAAAACTTGTGAAAGAATATTTCAGCCATAAAGATAAAAGAAAGAAATATTTTGACTTTAAATAGTGAAGATAATCAGATTAATTACCTGTCATTTGGAATTGGTGCACTTATTTTATTTCTCTTTCCGGTAATAGAAATAAAGAATAATATTAAAAAAAGATACGGACATTGACTCACTTTGATGTTGGGGTCACCCATTCAATGCATTGACCCATCGGCCCTTGAAATAATAAATTATTGGGATAAATTCTTTTGATCATCTGTCTAAGATTAAGATCACAATAACGACGAAGAATGTTGATATCACATGAAAAAAAAAAATTAATAAATAAATATAATAAAATATATATGAGTTTGGCCTCAAATTTATCTTCACGGGACGTATAAATTTCACTATAAGAGAAATAAAATCAAATAAATACAAGAAGAACTTACCACTCAACTCTTATATAAGAATCTCTCAATAAAAATCTCTAAAACTCTTTCAAAAACTCTCTAAAATCTCTCAAGAAGTCTCTTAGTACCTTCAGAATGTCACCAGCTCTTCGATCTAATAAATATTTTATCAATCGGAGTTATATAGACCCCAGAATCATTAAAATATGGTTTCAATAAGAAATTCAGTCTCAAACACATCCAAGAATCATTCTAGACCATTTGATCATGATCAGTTTGAACTAGAGCCATTTGATCATGCAAAACATGTCCAGATCAAGCCTAGATTGCACATGGATCGTTTGATCATGATCAACTTGCTTCTGAACCATCGAATTGCGATGCATCCATAGAAAGTCCCATAAATTGTGCAAAACCACATGGAAACGTCATGTTGGTCCATGTGGACCATGTGAAACCACTTGGAAATTGGCTCCCAGTCCATGCTGTGTGCATGGACTGCATGATGGGTTTGAGTGCCTGTTGGGCTTGCATGTGCCCACATGGCCCATGATCATGTGGCTCATGCCCATTCGCGCTCGTATGGCCAGCCTAGTGCACAGCTGGCCCAGTGCCATATGCTGTCAGGCTTGGCCCACGCTGCTACCAACCTGCACCGGCCTACGCTAGCTCATGGGCTCCCTCCAATGGCCCATAGGCCGTGTGACCTACTTTGGCTCTTCTTTTATGCCTATTTTCTCCGTCTAGATTCTGTTTGGACTATTTTTGAATTTGTTGGATTTCGTTCATCATCTTGGACATTATTCTGTATTTATTGTGAATCAAATCTCAAGATTTCTCAACAAAAATAAGTAATAAAAAAATTATTACTTTACTGAATATAATATCTATGCAATAAATGACATACGATTTCTTCGTACAATAGAAATAAGAAAAAAAAAGAATGGGTTAAGATCTCCTACCAAAATTGGAAGTAATCATGGATAGCAATAATTACAAAAGAAGTATGTACTAGGAATGGCAAAGTTTTACTAATGATAAATATTAAGTTATATTGTTATATAATTAATTAGTAAAATAATAATATTTTTGATTATGTTTTTTTTGTGTGTATACCATCTAAGCATCCAAAATTTATATGAATATCCTCTTAAAATTTATATTTGCATATATACCCCGATAAAACTTTATTTTTGCATGGATATCTTTCTTTTTCTTTATTTTTACATATATACCCATATCATCTTATACCAATAAAAAATAATTATTTAAAATTAATATAAATAAAATATCCTAATTAGTAGATATGCAAAAAGAAATATTTATCAGGTTATATATTTAAATAGTAATTTTATTAAGATATTCATATAAATTTGAATATTTAGAAGGATATATATGCAAACTCTCTAATTTAATTTTTATTTATTTCATCTTATTTTAACCAGATGGAAAGAATTCAAACATGTTACTTAATATCAAGGCCTTTAGAATAATCTATTTATTAATTAATATCATAGCCTTGCATTTATGCTTCTTCACAAGTAGAACGAATTAATACATCATAAATTAATTTTACTACAATTTATGAGGGTTCCCTCCTTAATGGCTCTCTACTAATAATCAATGCTCAAAGGCAACTGCATTATAGT
Organism: Cocos nucifera; assembly: GCA_006176705.1. Classification (NCBI taxonomy): domain Eukaryota; kingdom Viridiplantae; phylum Streptophyta; class Magnoliopsida; order Arecales; family Arecaceae; genus Cocos; species Cocos nucifera. The sequence continues at coordinate 1,873,407 of QRFJ01000185.1, forward strand.
AGGTTCCATATTTTAATTTTCAATTCTCAAGCCACTTCTTATTTACCTCTTTCATTATACTATTTATTTCCAATATGTGGATAGCAAATTCTAAACAAAACTTGATTAGAAACTTAAATCACTTCTTAACATTTTATACCTATTAGCACATTGATTCATATTGCTTCTTTTATGCAAGGTCATGCAAGCTCGCTTGCCCCTATAGGGAGTGCTAGCAGTCAGATACATTGTTTTACTTAACTAATTGAAGTATCAATGCAATTGCTAGCTTGTAGCCACAATTGCACGGTTGGAACAGAAGTATCCATGCTACAGAAGTGTCCATGTAATAGGCCATAATATTCACAGATGTACGGTGGGAGAACTCCAAGCATTCACTCGCACACCCTTTTATCCATCCAATGCCTCCCACTACTGGCATTCCTTCTGCAAGAACACACTCTGACTTTCCCAGATCCACTGGTGGTCAACCAAAGAGAGGCAATCATTTTTTAACAATGCAATCCATGCCTCCACATGGTCCTAATCTCAGGATATCTCATCATGAGTTGAAGAGATTATGTGCACTGAAGGCTTTATTTATTCGAAGCTAAACTTCAGCCTCATCTTTCTTGATCCAAAATTATGGCAAAACGGAGTCAGTGAGCCAAACTTTGGGAAGTGCTCGGCACGAAAAACTCTGATGAAATGCTCTGCTTGGTGTGCAAAACTATGATGATGAGTGAAATCTGCGATGTCTAATGGAAGCCTCATCATCCTTGGCAATGGCGATGAGTCAGAGCACGAGTTCAATGTCGAGGAGATCATTGATGAAGGAAATAGAGAGAGTTTGGCTGGTCATGTTTGAGAGCGGTGATGAAGAGAGTACAAGTCTCATGCCGAGGAGATATCCGGCAAAGGGAAGAGAAGGACAGTTCGGCTTCTTGTTCTTGGGAGTAGCGATAAGAGCAATAGAGTCCGGTGGTGAGGAGATCTCTAGTGAAGGGAAGAAGGATGCCAATGGTGCAAAAAGGAGTTGAAAATAGGTACTCGGTGTTGTTGACGATAGCTTCAAGGATTGTCCGATCATAACATGGAATGGCAATGAAATCTCCTACGATTGGAGGATTGATGATAAAGGCGGCAGTGGAGAATCCAGGTGAGGGATTAGGCCTCAAGAGTTATTGGGTGCTGGGTGATTGGGAGGAATATGGTTCGGGATACGGGGAGAGAAGAGAGAAGGGAAAGATAATGGGTCGGGTGGATTCTGTCCACACCCATTAACTCATTATCCATATTCAGGATATTTAAGGATAAATATGTTATTTCATAATTCTTATCAATTGTTCATCTAAAAAATAAATTTTTAGTTAATGGTGTTAGTAGTATCGGTTATGTGGAGGGTATTCGTGTAACAATAAAATTTTATAAGGATATACATATAAATATGAATTTTAAATGAATATTCATATAAATTTGGATGTTTAGGAGTACATATATATACACAAAAATAAAAAAGTAAAAGTAATTGATCTAGGCATGTCGAAAGGCAATGGAGTCGGTCAGATCAACAAGCCTCAAGAGTTATGTTAAGATTTTTTTCTGTTTTCTTAAAAGGAGGGTTGTGGGATTGTGAAAAATCTCATTGTACATATTGTTCAGGATCGAGATTGCCATCTCTAGACTTAATCACATAGTATAAACTGAGATTATAAGAAGGTTTGGGGATGCAAGTTTATCTTTTCAAATCAGGATTTTGGTTAAGAAGAATTTCAGCCCAATAAAAAAACATGAGATGTCATTGTAGGACAATGATCTTCTCTAAAGTAAACACCAACCATCTGCAATCGAATGGGAGGTGAAGTTAAGCAAGAATTTTAATCTAAAATTCGTATAATGGATTTCATCATCACAATTCCATGGAGGAAATTCCTATTCCTTAACAAAAATCAATAAATAGAGCAAATGTGAATCTTCTATTAAACTAGAAGAAGGGGCCAAAAGTGACTAGATATACAAGGAGATTTTTTTTCTGGTTTTCTTTTCCTAGCATCCATCCCTGATTTTTTCCATGTTTTAGATTGTTAATTCTCCTCCATGATTTGGATCCAACACTAATTCGGATCTAATGGTCACCACTTTGATTCGATCTCTTATAGCATCCGCCATAGTGTCCACCCAATCTTTGAGGGCTCCTCCCGCCTCGGCTGCATCCTTGATCCTGGGCTTTACAAGATTATCAAGAATACTGCCTTCTTGTGCTTGCCAACCTCCTTTCTTTCTTCCTTATTTTCTCATCCCTCCTCTCCATCTCTCTCTATCTCTTTCTTTTTGTGAGCGCTCCTCCTTGGTTAGTCTTTTCTCCCTCTCTACTAGGCGCTCGAGATCAAGCTTTCCTTTCTTCTCTCTTTTTTTTTTTTTTCTCCTCTCGTCAATGTAGATTCCTTCTCTTGATTACACCCAGAAAAGGATGTGACGAGTGGTGGTAGAGATGAAAGTGATAGGGAGCGATGGTGGAGATAAATGAGTAGATAAGAGACGGACCAATTGGAGGATAGCATAAAGACCAACATAAAGTTTGCAATTTTAATAAGCTGACAGGTAGTTTGTTTGCCTCGGTTGCTGTACTATTTGGTCTTATCCGGCATTCTAGGCTCTTTCGTTTCTTTTGTCTCCCTTTTTTTTAAATATTTTTATCCTCCGGTCGGAGAACCTTGCACTTTTTCTTTATCAATGAATTACGGTGGTCCTTGTGGACCTCCTTTGCAAAAACACAAAAAAAAAATGGTGTCCCACGATTGTTGCCCCGCGAAGCCCAGCTACGCGGCCTCCATGGTTGTGGAATTTCTCTTTTTATTTTTTTTTTTATTTTTTTATTACAAATAGATAATCATACCAATCTAACATGAGCATAATTTAAAAAATTAGAGTACAAAATATCATGCATTGTCCTAGAATATTCATCACCTGGATGCTAAGATCAATCACCAATGTGATTAGCAACAAATGAGGCAATCAAGTCTGTAGTGTTATTTATATCTCGATAGACGTATCGAATAGTTATCACAAAAAAGTGATAGAATGACTTTCAAATATCGTGAATTAGCGGATGGACTCCTAACTATCTCGGCTCATCTCGAATCCAACCAATAAGTATAATAGAGTCGTCCTCCATGAAGATCCTCCTTGCACGTAGTTCCTGCCGAGCGCAAATGATGCCCGACCAGGCAGCTCATAGCTTTGCTCCTGGGACCGATGGCTTAAAAAGAGGGGATCCCTTAGTAGCTAGCAACCTGCCATCTGGGCTTCGAATGACATAACATATACCTTCTCTGCCATCTTTGACATTGCCATTAAAATTGACCTTGACAAACTCCGAGGGGGGCTCCCAGGAAATGAGAATCATACTATGCGTCGCTGCATGCACATCAAGAGACTCCCAGGAGCTCGGGGTAGTCAGGGACTGACTAGCAATGTCGAACCGATAGTACTCCTCTGCCAAATAATAGGCTCTCTCCAGCACTCGATATGCAGGCACAATCTCGATGTCGAAGGTGAAGCTATTCCTGGATAGCCAGATCTGATAGATGATGTATGCCAGCCTTCCTCCTGAGGATTGGCCCTTTATCGAGCTCTGGAGTATCTTATCCAAGAAGAAGGAGAGCCAGTAGCCACTAGATGCTCCCCAAGACAAGCCACCCGCCATCCCCCAGATCAAGCATGCCCTCAGACATCGAAGCAGACATGCTCCATCATCTCATCCTCCATCCCATATTAGGCAGGTAGCCAACAGCTCCATGCCTTTGCCCTTAAGAAGGGTCTAAGTCGGCAACCGATCTCGGACGACCTTCCAGAGGAAGAGTCTGACCCTTGGGTGGACCGCCACTCTTCAGATCCAAGCAGCCTCGATCCTTCTCTCCCGTATAGGTTTGCACATCTCAACGAGATCCCTATCAGGGATCCTGGAAAAATATGACTGGCCACACACACTCAAGTCATGGATTTAATGGGTAGGGATATGGATGGCAAGGATTCTGTCAGCGAGCTGACCTCCAAAAAAATGGACGATATCCTGAGCCCTCTAGCCCCTACCATCATCAATGATCAAATCTCAAACCCGCCAGTCATCGTCGACCTCCATGTTGATGTAGGTTGGCCAATGTGAGAGGGGTAGGTTGGATATCCAAGCATTATAGTTCACATCGACCGAAGTCCCATTACCGATCAACCACCTGATCTGGGGTACCACTATAAGGGCACGGATGCAAATCTCTCTTTAGATAAAGAAGCAGCTGCAATCGATACGAATCTAGGACCCCTGGCTCCAAACTCCATATTGAGCCCTCATCATCCTGCTCCATTGGCAGTCGGGTTAGGTGAGATATCTAGCAGCATGTCGGACAATCATAGCTTCCATCTTAACCAGCAAGGACTGGATCTCCAAGCCCCCATCCTGCACTGGTTGGCAAACAACCTTCCAAGAAAGTAGGTGCAGCCCATGCCCACCTTGTCTAGAGCCCCAAAGAAATTTTTGGAACTGTTGCTTTAGGCCTCTAAGACAAGAGAATGGTATAATAGTGTTCGCCAGAAAGTAAACAAGGAAAGAACTTATAACTGATCTCACTAGAGTAGTCCTCCCCATCATGGAAAGGGCATTGGCTTGTCAGCCCTCAAGGTGCTCACGAACCTACCGCTCCATGGGCTTGTAGTTAGCCCGCTGAAGCCTTCACCCTATAATAGGGACACCAAGATAAGACAAAGTTTCGGTCTATTCGGAGATCCCTAGCCTTTCTCAAATCGCCTACTTCACCTGAATCTTCAACTTGGAGCTAAAGATGATAGTAGACTTCTATAGATTTATAAACTGGCCAGACATCCGATAGTAGGTCTCAATAATGGATGCGAAGCACCTCACATTCCACACTAAGGCTTGACTAATAAGCAAATAATCATCTATAAATAGGAGATGCAAAGCGGGTGCATTCTGGGGTAGACCAGTAGGGCTCCAGCTCTACCTCCTGGACCATCATCCAAAAAGCATGAGACAGAGCATCAGCACATAAAATAAACAAGTAGGAAGAGAGGAGGCACCCTTGACGAAGGCTGCCAGTCGAGTGAAAGAACTCCATCAAGGAGCCATTGATGAAGATAGCATATACCACTATAAGAAATAAGATAATTAGCTACACAAAAAAAGCATAGCTAAATATCCTAAAAGCATCACAAAAGATAATTATCGATGTAAAATATGTTGGCAAAAAGACATCGGCAAAAGGGGCATCATTGATTCCATTTACCCATTCTTAGAGTTTTACGTCGGCAAATTTACCTATGCTTACAAAAAACATTGGTAAAAAGCTTTTTTAACAATGCAAAGTTAGTATCAAAATTTGTTAATTTACTTATGCTTAAAAAATGTTGATAAATATTTAGCGATGTAAGCATTGCATCGAAAAAAGTTTCAGTTTATCTATGCTTATTAAGCGTCGTTAAAAGTCTCTATTTTGTGACGCTAAGTTTACGTTAGAAAAAATTATTAGCAATGCAAGATAAGCGTAAGTAAATATATTTAGCGATGCTAATTAGCATCGATAAATATCCCATAGCATCGCTAATGGTGGCACGTGCGATATCCCGACATGCCTTTTGGCGATGCTATGTAACATTTACCGATGCTAATTAGCATCGCTAAATGTATATACCTACGCTTATCTTATATCGCTAATTATTTTTTTACTAAAAAAAATAAAATCACTTTTGTACCAATTTTTTTATAATTTTTGCTATAGATAAATAAATATATATAATATATACAATATATACATCATCTTCTTCATTCACACATATGCCAAAATCAAATTCATTTTACTTTAACAATGATACTATATATATAATATTTATTTTTACAACAATACCTGTAGCAAAACAAGTATATATACAACTATATAAAATATCATATAAAAATATATACATCCATACGAAATAAAACTCTACATGCCAAATCGTATCACAGACCTGCAATATATTAAAAAATTAAGTTAGCAAATTAATTATTTACTAAATGATAAAAATATATAGATTAAAAATAATATAAAATAATATCGATTACTCAGAGGGCATCCATCATCATCATCGGCGTAGTCATCACTATATTAGCTTCTCATTTCTAATGGCTCTATTAGTTCGTCTAATTACTATATTAGCTATAATAAAATAAAAAGTTTAAAATCAGTTATTTATACATGATAAAAACTTAAAGATAAATTAAATATAAAAAACTATAATATGTAAAATCAATCTATCATGACAGGAGGTGCCTTGATAGATAGCTGTTGAGATGAAGAGGTATCGACATCTCCATGTCAATCCCTCCTGTCAGATTATCCTCCTGATGGCATAATTTAAAATTAATTATTTATATATGATAAAAAAATTAAAGCAAATTAAATATAAAAAATTATAATATATAAAATCAACCTATCATGGCAGGAGATGATGTGTCTGTCTGATTCAGAAGACTGCTGTTGAGATGAAGATATATCGACATCTTCTATATGGACCTTCCTTCTAGACCGTCCTTCTAATGGCATAGCTTAAAATTAAGATTATTTATATATGATTAAAAATTAAAATAAAAGCATATAAAAAATAGCACATAAAATATTTAAATTATAACAAATAAAAGCAATGTACATTATTGTGCCAGTGGAATAATTAAATTAAATATTTTGAAGGACTATAATCAATTTATAAACTTCGGCAAGGATTAAACAATAATAAAAAAAATTTTATACAATAAACTTCTAATTATTTTCATTACAAAAAATATTTTTTAAAAAATTTTATTTTATTTTATTTATTATTATTATTTTATAATATTTATTATTATTTTTATTAATAAATTATTAATTTTTTAAAAACAATTTTTTAGAAATATTTTTTTTATTTTTTTTCCTTCGTTCTCCTTCCCCTACACGCCACAACCCCCCGTCGCTCCGCCCTCGGCTCCCCGGCCGTCCACCCCTGGCCCGCCAGCCATTGCATCTCCATTACCATCCCCGGCCCCCTGGCCATTCGCACCACCCCTGCATCGGCCCCTGGTCCCCTGGCCCACCTCCGCGCAACCAGCCCCCCTTCCCTCCCCCCAGGCCCTGATGGCCGTCCGCCCCCGCCTACCAGTCATCGCATCTCCGGCACTGTCCCCAACCCCCGGCCGTCCGTGCCACCCCCTGCACCGGCCCCTGGTCCCCTGGCCCGCCTCCATGCGACCAGATCCCCCTCCCTCCCCCTCCCCCCCCCTCAGGCCCCGACGGCCCGCGGGAACACACCCCCCCATCTCCACCCCCGGCCAACCGCATTGCGTGCCTCCCGTCCGTGCCGCCCCCTCTCAGCTCGGGCTTCACCCCCCTCCCTCAGGCCTTGACGGCCGTCTGCGGAACACAACCCGCCCGTCCTCCGCCCCTGGCCACCCGCACTGCGCGCCTCCCGCCCGCAGCTTCAACCGCCACCCCTCAGCCCGCGGCTTCACCTCCCTCCCTCAAGCCCCCACGGCCGTCCGCGGGAACACAATCCCCCTCGGTCCTCTGCCCCCGGCCACCCACCGCCACCTGCACCGTGCGCCTCCCGCCTGCGCCACCCCTCCTTCCCCCCTCCTCCTCTAGCTAGCTGAAATGAAATTAAAAAGAAGGAAAAACGCCTCACCTTTGATCGGTGTGGATTGGGGGTGAAGCTGAGCAGAGCGGGGGAGTGGGAGCAGCAGCGGCGATAGTGAGAACTGACGGTGAGAGAGAGAGTGAGAGAGCCGAGGGAGAGGGAGGGAGAGAGGGAGCATGATCGGAGATGAAAATGGAGGAAGAAATAGGAGGGCGGGAGTGGGTTCGGTGGGAGACGAAAATGAAGGGGAGGTGGGGAAAAAGGGTTTTGGCTTTGTCGTTTTTTAAATATTTATCAATGTAAAATTTACATGGGTAAAAAGCATAATTATTTATACAAAAATTTTACATCAATAAATAAATTATTTATTTATGCTAATTTAGTATTGATAAATTTTTTATAAAAATTAAAATATTAATAAAAAAATTTAATCATTTTTCGATGCTATGTATTGGGGATAAACCCCGCTCTTACCGAAGTCTAGTTCGATGCTCAGCCTAATGCAATCAGTAGCCACGGAAGAGCTTTAGGGAATGGGTCTTGAGCCGAACCCCTTCAGCCGGCCGAACTCCTTAGCGGCCGAGCTTTAACGGGACTCCTCAGTGGCCGAGCTTTAACGAAATTTCTCAGCGGTCGAACTCCTTGGCGATCGTCCCTCGGCCGAACTCCTCAAGCGGCCGTCCCTTCAGCCGACCGAGCTCCTTCGGACTCCCAGCATCTAGACCGAGCCCCTTCAGCCAGCCGAACTACTTAGCGGTCGAGCTCCTTGGACTTCCAGCAGTCGGACTTTAGCCGAACTCAACTGCTGAGCTTTAGTCAGCCTCCCGCAAGAGCCGAACTCTCTCCGCGTCGTTCCAGCCAGGTGCTTGTGGGAGCGGAACTCCCTCCAAGCTTTCTCTTCGGTCAAATTTCTTCAGGGGTCGGACTTCTCACCGACCGAGCTCCTACCGAACTTCCCAGCAACCGAGCCTTAGCTGCGCACCTCCAGCCAGACGCCTATGGAAGCCGAACTCCTTCCGAGCTTCCTCTTCAGGAGTCCGAACTCCTTCGAAATGGGCACACGTCGAAGCCCTTCAATCCTTCATTCGGCCTCGAGCGGCTCAGCATCAAGACAGCTGCAGCCATCACCATCAATCTGCCGCAAGCGACAGCGATCTGCTATCAGGCGGCGATGGCTGTCACCCTCAACCCGCTGCAGACGATACCTTCCTATGAGACTGATTCCACCAAACTTCGAGCGGCCCGCCAGCACGCGGCTATAGTTATCACCATCAAGCTCCGCTATAAAAAGGATCCTCCAGATACACTAATCTCTGATCTCTCTGATATCTAAGATCTCCTCTCCTACTCTAAGCTCCTTGAAAATCATTCCCGAGCACTCCATTCCTGTTGACCAGAGCTGACTTGATCGTCGGAGGGTCCTGCCGGAGCCACCCCCCACCGGCTCCGAATGAAACTTTATTTTGCAGGTCTCCAACGGCGACCTCATCAGCCTCCACTCCAGCAGATTTTGGCAACGATCAGTTTCTACATCAACAAATTGGCGCTAGAAGGAGGGCACCCCGAACCTCCGAGGTTTTCTTATTCTTAAAGGAGTGCTCGATGACGATTCCTCTCTCTCTGGAGATCTCTCTTCTTCCTCATCAAAGCCCTCTTCTAAGGAGAAAATGCCTCCTAGGAGAGCCTCGACACGGCGATCGACGGCCTCCACATCCCGATCTCGTTCAAATCCGTCTGCCCTTGCTTCAGTCCCGGCAACTCAGGTTCCACCCGTACCCATGGTAAATGTGGAGCAGTTCAACCTGCTCGTCCGATAGGTCCGTGGCCTCACGGATGCAATGCGGGCCATGCAGCAGCCTCTGATGGCGACTCCATCAGGAAATCCGCCATTCAGATGTCGAAAATCGGCCCCAGGAAAGGATACTCAGGTCGGTGTGCTCGAACATGGTTCTCCTCTGGAGGAGACCTTTTCCGCTTATAGTCGGAAGCCCCCCAAGATCTGCGACCAGGATAACGTCCTTGATCACAGATTGTGGAAGATGGACCGACGGATTGAAGAGCTCGACCACATCACCCTGGCTCATCATGCCGACTTTCATGCTGAACCTCCTTTCTCCCTCTGAATCATGCAAGAACCCATTCCACCGAACTTCGAGCTCCCCCAATTGGAAAGCTATGATGGAACTTCTGATCCGATTGATCATCTAGAGGCCTTCCGTGCCATGATGCTACTCCACGGCACTTCAGATGCCATATTGTGCCGAGCTTTTCCATCTACCATAAAGAGAGTAGCTAAAAATTGGTACTCGGCATTGAAGCCGAGTACGATCTTTTCTTTTGATCAGATGAGCAGTCAGTTCATGGCTCACTTCATCAGCAGCCGACGTCCGCGCCGAGGTTCGGATTCGCTAATGAATGTCAAGCAGAAGTGGGGAGAATCCATCCGGGCTTACATCACCCGGTTTAACACCGCGGCATTGGGGGTCCGGGACTTGGACCAGTCTATTGCGATGGCCGTGCTCAAGGGCGGCCTTTAGAAAAATAACTTATTGTTCTCCCTGAAAAAAAGGTATCTCAGGGACTTCACCGATCTGCTATCTCGAGCCGAGAGATATGCCCGTGCGGAGGAAGCCTTCAAGTTGAAGGACGAAGAAACATTGAGAGAGCGGTTGGCGGACCATGGAGAGCCGAGTGAAGTTCGGCCGCGCTCACGAACTCCCTTCGAAAGCAGGCAGGCCCGAACTCCTCGAGCTCGCCACCGAGGAAGCCCCGACAGAGGGGCGCAAAGGAGCCCTCCTTCCGAAAGGTTCTGCGACTACGCCCCCCTCAACGCTTCTCGAACTTAGATTCTCACTGAAGTTAAGAACCAGCTGCTAAGACCAGAAGGATTATGGTCTCCCCCGAACAAGCGCGATCGAAGCAAGTACTGCCTCTACCATCGTGACCACGGCCGCGACACTCAGAAATGCATCCAGCTCCGAGACGAAATTGAGGAGCTCGTCAGGAAGGAGCGGTTGGATAAATTCCTTCGACAGGAGAAGATCGGCTAAGGGCACTGCCGTAATCGAAAACGACAAGGTCGGCCACCTTACGGCGTCATCAGTGTTACCCTGGGGAGGAACTTGGTATATCAGCGATTCGACACCTCCCAGCGTCGGAAGAAGCATGCTCAAAATTGAGGAGGCCGATGTAAATTAGAAAAGGTCATCTGAATGAAGAGACGCGAAGGAATAACGCTACCACAACCCTGAAACACAAGGAACTCGGAAATGCATTGCCAGTAACTTTGTTTCAATAAAATTCTTTCTTTTCAATAATATTGTTTCTAGGTGCAAATATGTGATGATAGGGAAGAAGCAGTTAATAGTTGCCGTATTAGAAACAGGAGGAGAACCTTGTCCTAACACGAGTAGGTCAAAGACCTTCAACCTCAGCCAGAGATAAGATCTCTCCCGAGAGATCGATGACAACCTCGCCCAGAGATAAGATCTCTCTCAAGCGAAGGCCTCGTTCATGAAGGACGAGATGGAGGAAGAGGCCCTGACAGCGGCCCTTATGTGCCCCCACAGCTCATTAGGAACAGGAGGAGAACCTCGTCCTAATGCGAGCAACAACCTCGTCTAGAGATAAGATCTCTCCCGAGCGACCGTCGACAACCTCGGCTAGAGATAAGATCTCTTTCGAGTGACCGTGGACAACCTCGGCTAGAGATAAGATCTCTTTCGAGCAAAGGCCTCATCCACAAAGGACGAGATGGGGGGAGAGGCCCTGGCAGCGGCCCTTATGTGCCCCCACAGCCCGTTAGGAACAGGAGGAGAACCTCGTCCTAACGCGAGCAACAACCTCGGCTAGAGATAAGATCTCTTCCGAGCGATCGAGTCAACCTCGGCTAGAGATAAGATCTCTTCCGAGCGAAGGCCTCATCCACAAAGGACGAGATGGGGGGAGAGGCCCTGGCAGCGGCCCTTATGTGCCCCCACAGCCCGTTAGGAACAGGAGGAGAACCTCGTCCTAACGCGAGCAACAACCTCGGCTAGAGATAAGATCTCTTCCGAGCGATCTCTCTCGAGCGTCGAGACAACCTCGGCTAGAGATAAGATCTCTCCCGAGCGAAGGCCTCGTTCACAAAGGACGAGATGGGGGGAGAGGCCCTGACAGCGGCCCTTATGTGCCCCCACAGCCCGTTAGGAACAGGAGGAGAACCTCATCCTAACGCGAGCAACAACCTCGGCTAGAGATAAGATCTCTCCCGAGCGACGAGTCAACCTCGGCTAGAGATAAGATCTCTTCCGAGCGAAGGCCTCGTTCACAAAGGACGAGATGGGGGGAGAGGCCCTGACAGCGGCCCTTATGTGCCCCCACAGCCCGTTAGGAACAGGAGGAGAACCTCGTCCTAACGATAAGATCTCTTCCGAGCAACAACCTCGGCTAGAGATAAGATCTCTCCGAGCGAAGTCACAAAGGACGAGATGGGAGAGGCCCTGACAGCGGCCCTTATGTGCCCCCACAGTCCATTAGGAACAGGAGGAGAACCTCATCCTAATGCGAGCAACAATCTCGGCTAGAGATAAGATCTCTCTGAGCGATGGACAACCTCGGCTAGAGATAAGATCTCTCCCGAGCGAAGGCCTTGTTCACAAAGGATGAGATGGGGGGAGAGGCCCTGACAGCGGCCCTTATGTGCCCCCACAGCCCGTTAGGAACAGGAGGAGAACCTCGTCCTAATGCGAGCAACAACCTCGGCTAGAGATAAGATCTCTCCCGAGCGACCGTGGACAACCTCGGCTAGAGATAAGATCTCTCTCGAGCGAAGGCCTCGTTCACAAAGAACGAGATGGGGGGAGAGGCCCTGACAGCGGCCCTTATGTGCTCCCACAGCCTGTTAGGAACAGGAGGAGAACCTCATCCTAATGGGAGGCAACAAACCTGGCTAGAGATAAGATCTCTCTCGAGCAACGAGTCAACCTCGGCTAGAGATAAGATCTCTTCCGAGCGACCGTTGATAATCTCGGCCAGAGATAAGATCTCTCCCGATCGACCAAGCCAACCTCGGTAGGAGATAAGATCTCCCCTGAGCATCCGGGCCAAGCTTGGTGTAGGAGATAAGATCTCTCCCGAAAGCCGCCATCATCAACCTCGACCGTAGGAGAAAGATCTCTCCCGAGGACCGAGTAACCTCGGCTAGAGATAAGATCTCTTCCGAGCGACCGTTGATAACCTCGACCAGAGATAAGATCTCTTCCGCGATCGACCAAGCCAACCTCGGCAGGAGATAAGATCTCCCCCGAGCATCCGGGTCAAGCTCGACTGCAGGAGATAAGATCTCCCTCGAGAGCCCGCATCAACCTCGATCGTAGGAGATAAGATCTCCCCCAGTGACTATGTCAACCTCGGCTGTAGAGCTTCAACTTCAACCTCAGCCAGAGATAAGATCTCTCCCGAGCGGTCGAGACAACCCCGACCAGAGATAAGATCGGAGATAACCTCATCCTGAGATCAGATCTCTTTCGAGCGTCCGTATTAACCTCAACTGCTGGATACAATATCACCCCTGAGGAGCTCAACCTCCGACCTCGATCGCAGTGGACGAAGCCTACCTCAACCTCGGTTGGAGATGAGATCTCCTCCAGGCCTCTACTTTGATATCAACTTTAGCTGAAGATGAGATCTCCTTCTGAGCTTCGACCTGAACTAGCACGGAGCTTAGAAGAAGACTTCGACAGCTACCTTTTCTGCACTCCCTTCCTTCGAGTTTCAAACTTGGAAGCGGGGGGGCTACTGTTGGGGATAAACCCCACTCCTGCCAAAGTCTAGTTCGATGCTCAGCCTAATGCAATCAATAGCCATGGAAGAGCTTCAGGGAATGGATCTTGAGCCGAACCCTTCAGCCGATCGAACTCCTCAGCGGTCGAGTTTTAACGGGACTCCTCAGTGGCTGAGCTTTAACAAAATTTCTCAGCGACCAAACTCCTTGGCAGTCGTCCCTCGGCCGAACTCCTCAAGTAGCTGTCCCTTCAGCCAATCGAGCTCCTTCGGACTCCCAACATCCGGACCGAGCCCCTTCAGCTGGCCGAACTACTTAGCGATCGAGCTCCTTGGACTCCCAGCAGTCGGGCTTTAGTTGAACTCAACTGCCAAGCTTCGGTCAGACTCCCGCAAGAGCCGAACTCTCTCCACGTCGTTCCAGTCAAGCGCCTACGGGAGCGGAACTCCCTCCAAGCTTCCTCTTCGGTCAAATTTCTTTAGGGGCTAGACTTCTCACTGATCGAGCTCCTACCAAACTTTCCAATGATCGAGCCTTAGCCGCGCACCTCCAGCCAGACGCCTGCGGAAGCCAAACTTCTTCCGAGCTTTCTTTTCAGGAGTCCGAACTCCTCCAAAATGGGCACACGTCGAAGCCCTTCAACCCTTCATTCGGCCCCGAGCGGCTCAGCATCAAGACAGCTGCAGCCATCACCATCAGTCCACCATAAACGACAGCGATCTATTGTTAGGTGGCGATGGCTGTCACCCTCAACCTGCTATAAATGACACCTTTCCATGAGACTGATTCCGCCGAACCTTGAGTGACCCGCCAGCACGCGGCTATAGCTGTCACCATCAAGCTCCGCTATAAAAAGGATCCTCCAGATACACTAATCTCTGATCTCTCTGATATCTAGGATCTCCTCTCCTACTCTAAGCTCCTCGGAAATCATTTTTGAGCACTCCATTCCTGTTGGCCAGAGCTGACTTGATCGTCGGAGGGTCCTGCCGGAGCCACCCCCCACTGACTTCGTACGAAACTTTATTTTGCAGATTCTCGACGGCGATCTCATCGGCCTCCACTCCAACGGATTCTGACGATGATCAGTTTCTGCGTCAACACTATGTTAGCATAGATAATTAACTTAATTACCTAGACAAATGTAAGCATCGATAAATGACCTCTTTACTTACGCAATATTTGCATAGATAAATAATTTTTTTAAAATTTTTTTGTAAACTATTTATCGATACTAAATTTACATAGATAAATAATTTCTTTACCTATGTAAATTTTGTATCGATAAATATTAAACTATTTACTGATGTTAACATGCGTAGGTAAATAGGGCATTTACCTATATAAGAATAGAGCATCGATAATTCAGCTCTTTACCTATGCAAATATTATGTCGATAAATAATTTTATTTTTTATTTTTTTATTTTTTTATTTTCATAAAATATTTGCTTTCTTTCAACCCAACATAGTAGTGGGGATATAAAGACTGTCTCAAGCAAGTTGAGTAGGAGAGAGATGGCATGTGGTATAGAGCTAGGTAGAATAAAGTAGAGGAAGAGCAGAGGCACCGGTAGCAATGGGAATACAAAGACTGTCTCGAGTGGGCTAAATTTTTTTCTAATTTTTTTTAAATATGATATAATTTTAGAATTTAAAGCTCATCTTCATTATTTATTATTTAAATAATTATCATTAGAGTATCACCATAAAAGTCTGTCTCGATCCTGTAGCCCTAGCTTGTCGATTAATAAAATTTGATTTCGATAGTCAGGAATGACCACATGATGATCTGATAGATAAAGACCATCGATGAATTTAAAGACTTACAGCGACGATCTTGATGATATTTGTAGCATACTATCAAAATTTTACTTCAATCGGACATCATTATCATGGTCAATTTAGTACGAAATAATTTTAATAATTAAATAAAAAATAGTGATCAAAAGATCAAATAGCATTCGATTAAGATGATTTTTTAGATAAATAATCTTTGCTACTACTTTCATCATTTATATATTGGTGATTATAAAATTTAAATCATATGTATATAAACCATCCATGTTAAGCAGATTTTATAAAAATATAAATATAATTAGTTAAGAACTTTAAGAATGAGTATCAAGAGATATATAGTTTTGAATCGTTCATATACGTGCTCTTTAAATTTTATGATCATCACCATACAAATGATCAAAATAGTAGTAAAGATTATTTATTTAAAAAATTATCTTATAATCGAATATTGTTTGGCCTTTTGATCACTAGTTTTTTATTTAATGATTGAAATCATTCCGTGCCAAATTGACTATGATAATGATGTTCGATTAAGATAAAATTTTGATAGTATACTATAAATATCATCAAGATTATCATTGTAAGTTTTTGGATCATCAATAGTCTCTATTTATTAGATCATCATATGGTCGTACGTGGCCATTAAAATCAAATTTTATTGATCGACATAGCTAGGACTACTTGATCGAGATAGATTTTTCTAATAATTTTTTAATAATATTTATTTAAATAATAAATGAAGAACATGAATTTTAAATTTTAAAATTATACCAATAAATTATTTGCAAAAAAATTAATTAAAATAATTTATCGATGCAAAATTTGCAAAGGCAATAATCCTATTTGCCTATGTTTTTGTCTTGTTTAGATAATAAGCCTCATTTCCTGCACTAACCTAGTGTTGGCAAATGATTATTACTTTTTATTTTTTTATTTTTAAAAAATATTTTTTGATGCAAAATTTGCATAGCTAATGAGGCTTATTGCCTATGTAAATTTTATGTCGAAAAAAGTTTCCTTTTTTATTTATTTTTTATTTTGATAAAAAAATTTTTGATGCTAAACAAGCGTAAGCAATGAGATTAATTATCTATGTTTCAGTTTTGCATAGGCAATTACCTCATTACCTACGTAAATTTAACATCAATAAATATTTTATCAAAATTAAAAAATTAATAAAAAAGGCATGGCAATGTGGATCAGGGGTGAAGCCGAGCAGAGTGGGGCCAGCACGATGGTGGGGATCGATAGCGGTGGCTGGGTGTAGCAAAGTAGAGCAGGGCTAGCCGGTGCCCAATGTGGAGGCAGAGTAGAGCAGAGGAGTCGATGGTGGTGGTAGCGGCAATAGTGGCGACGACGGTGAGGATTGACAGCAAGAGAGGGAGTGAGAGAACCGAGGGAGAGAGGTAAAGCAATCGACGATACATGGGTTTGGTGGGGAAAGAAGGAAGAAATAGAAGAAAAAATGGAGATGGATTCGACGAAAGTGGGTTCGATGAGAGACAAAAATGGAGGAGAAAAAGGGTTTCGACAACATTGATATAGCATTGCTATTTTTTTTTTGCAAAGTATTTATCGACGCAAATTTTTTGTATGTAAAGAGGAACATTATGTATGTAAATGTAAGCGTTAGCAAACAACCTCTTTACCTACGCAACATTTGCGTAGATAAATGATTTTCTTTTTTTTTAAAACTATTTGTCGATTCTAAATTTGCATAGGTAAATGATCTCTTTACCTACGCAAATTTAGTGTTAGCAAATATTAAACTATTTACTAACACTAACTTATATAGATAAATATGATATTTATCTATACAAAAATAGAGCATCGATAATTCGACTCTTTACCTATGGAAATATTACGTCAGTAAATGATTTTATTTTTTATTTTTTTTTATTTTCATAAAATATTTGCTTTCTCCAATCCAACATAGTAGTGGGGATATAAAGACTGTCTCAACCAAGCTGAGTGGGGGAGAGGTGGCGCGTGGTATAGAGCTAGATAGAGCAAAGTAAAGGAAGGACAGAGGCGGCGGTGGTAGTTGGGATACAAAGATTATCACGAGTGGACTATATTTTTTTTAGTTTTTTCTAAATATGATATAATTTTAGAATTTAAAATTTATTTTTATTATTTATTATTTAAATAATTATCATTAGAATATCTTTATAAAAGATCATCTCGATCCGATAGTCCTAGCTTGTCGATCAATAATATTCGACATGCTAGGGCTACCAGATCACGGCGATCTTTTATAATGATAATCTATTGATAATTATTTAGATAATGAACAGTGTAGATGGATTTTAAATTCTAAAATTATACTCATAAATTATTTAGATAATAATAAATTATTTATAAAAAATAAAAAAATTAATAAAAAAAATATTTGTTGATGCTAAATTAGCGTAGGCAATGAGGTTAATTACCTACCCAAGATGGAGGCATAGGCAATTAGGCTTATTGCCTATGTTAATTTAGCATCGATAAATTATTTATAAAGATAAAAAATTTAATAAAAAAATATTTACTGATACTAATTTAGCATAGACAATAAGCCTAATTATCTATGCAAGACTTAAGTATAGGTAATTAGTCTTATTGCCTATGCTAGCTTAGCATAGATAAATTATTTATAAAAATAAAAAAAATATTTATCGATGTTAAATAATTTAGTGTAGAAAATAAGTCTAATTACCTATGCAACATGTAAGCGTAAGTAATTAGTCTTATTACCTATGCTTATTTAGCATCGATAAATTATTTATAAAAATAAAAAAATAATAAAAAAATATCTATCGATGATAATTTAGTGTAGGTAATAAGCCTAATTACCTATGGAAGATATAAATATAAGAAATTAGACTTATTGCCTACGCTAATTTAGTATCAATAAATTATTTGTAAAAATAAAAAAAATAATTAAAAAATATTTATTGATGATAATTTAGTATAGGCAATAAGCCTAATTACTTATGCAATATGTAAGTGAAGAAAATTAGTCTTATTGCCTATACTAATTTAGCATCGATAAATTATTTATATAAACTAAAAAAATTATTAAAAAAATATTTGCTAATGCTAATTTAGCATATGAAATAAGACTAATTATCTATGCAAGAAATAAGCATAGACAATTAGTTTTATTGCCTATGCTAATTTATCATTAATAAATTATTTATAAAAATAAAAAAAATTAATAAAAAAATATTTATTGACATTAATTTAGTGTAGACAATAAGTTTAATTACCTATGTAAGATATAAGCATAGGTAATTAGTCTTATTGCCTATGCAAATTTAACGTCGGCAAATATTTGTCAAAAACTAAAAAATTAAGGTCACTCATTATCGATGCTTTGATTTAAATGCCAACATTACCATTACATCGCTAATTATATTTTACGATGCTTTATCTGTAGCATAGCTAATTATGCTAATTTTATCGATGTTTAACTTTTTGCATAGCTAATTGTGCTTTTTACCTATGCAAAATTTTACGTAGGTAATTTTTGTTGGCAAAATCCCTATTTCTTATAGTGATTACTCGATGGCCCCACAAGGTCCATGACCTAAGCGATCCATCTATCTTGGAAGTCGAACTCATGAAGTATCTGACACACAAACTGCCAGCTCATCTGGTCATACGCCCGCTCCTATCCAATTTGATCACCATCAAGCTCCGACGAACACGGGTACGCTGCAAGTCATGCATAAACTTCTAGACAAGCAGGACGTTGTCGATGATGCAGTGGCCACCGAGAAAAATACCTTGCGCCTGGCTAATTAGGCATGGAATGATCAGCTTCAAATGACCAACCAGGATCCTCACACATACTTTATAGAGAGTGATGCATAGGCTGATCGGCCTGAAGCGCACAGGGGCCGACGTATCAGATCTCTTAAGGATAAGGATGATTAGCATCCTCTTCCACTACTTCAGTATGCCTTTGACTTCAAAAACCATCTACACTACCTCGGTCACCTCTCCATCGATGATCGATCAATATTGATGGAAGATAAAAGGGTGAAAAATCATATGGTCCTAGAGCTTTATCCTTCCTGAGGGATCAAAGGGCTCCATGCACATCTTTAGCCAGCACTGGATGAGTTAGGGCCTCATTCTCCTCATCAGAGATATTGCACGTAGGATGGGACCCTAGTAGAAGCTCATCCCCATCCAATTGAATTCCTTTTATTTAATGATAGGGTCCCCCTTGATTCTTGGCATCAAACACTTTTCTCCTAGGCTTCTACAGGTGAAAAGGGAAAATAAAATGAGGAACCCAATTGCCTAGACATGCAAATAAAACTTTTTTCTCCAACAGCCTAGTGGCTTGTTAATATTTTTATTTTTACATTTAATTATATAGTTTGTTTAAGATCGAAACTATTGGCACTATGACTAGATAGAGTAGTTAGCATAAGTTGTATTTTGACATGACATAATCCTATATAAAGCTCAGTGAGGTGATATCATTTCTTGATTATAGCATATGTTGACATTTTAAAGAAAATAATAAGCAAATAGCTGACTCTAGTTGACTGAATAATCTTGGTTTTGATGCTACTCTGATCTAGCTCCCAAATGAACTTGTAGTTCACCTCAAGATGCATTTTTCCATTTATGAATTCATATTGTTTACCCTCCTAGCACAATATCCTAGCCATGCCACTGAGTACAAGTTTCTAGGTCTAGAATTGATCTGATCGACTTGGATAGATCTTAAAATAATGCCCAAGACCATATATGTCTACAAGAGCAGGCAAAAACCATCTAAGATGCCTCATCGAATGCATTCTCTGTTAATGGCTCCACTCCATTTCATATAAGCTTGCATATTAAGTAGGGATACAAGTGATTCATGTTGGGTGTAAGCAAAATAAAGATGAAAGCGGGCATGTTGGTGAGCAAGTAGTATGCCCCGAACGGATAATACTTTTTCTACACTGCCTGTGGTGTAAAAATTTCGATGTGGAGTGCACCGCGCCTTCCGATTGGTCCACCTGGAGCCCTCGTGGCTTGACGCGATGGCTATGGTGTTCTCACAAATGGCGTCATTATTTTCTATTCTATAATTAATTCCAATCTTTTCAAAAATAAGAAAAGATGATGTTGCCCCCAATACTTACCAAAGAAAAGAGGCAAAAATCAACACAAAAAGTTCATCGTCTTCTCTCCGAAAAGTCTTTTTGTTTCCCTCCACTTCAGTGATCAGCATTTTTCTCTTTTTTTTTTGGAGAAGCGGAGCATATTGAACGGACCATCTCTATGGTGAGAGTTTTGACATAATATAGGAGATTCTATTAGGTGAGGGAGAATTTTCAGTTATGGCCACTAAAAAGTTTGAGTTTAGAAGGCGTCAAAGAGAAGGCAATAAAGAAAAGGACTTGATCAAAGGGAGTGCAGTAATGATTGTTTACAAGGTAGAAGATGAGCCAACAACCTCTGGGAGGCATGAAATAGAGGAAAGAGAAGAAGGTAAACTTCTATTTAGGTTTAGGGCACTTCTTTCAAGATTTAGGGCATCCATTAAAGATTTTTTACTTTCTCGATTCATTCCAGAGTAGTTTACTTTCAGATTTTACAAATATCTATCTCGTAGGTAAAAATTATGACATCTTGTAGGCTTACATGTCATGCCGAACGAAGTTTATGATATGGTGTATCAAAATCATTACTTTCGAGAGTGGATGGAAACTATCTTTGGAAGGCATTTTGCCTAAAATATATCATAATATTAACATATAATCTCATAAATTTGATTCAGGATGTCATAAAAATGATAAAAATTTTACTTGGAACATATTTAACCTATAGAATGTCATAATACTAATCCTTAATATCATAATTTTGACTTAGAATGTCATAATATCATCAAAATTATTTTTGGATTGTGTTTTACCAACGATATTATATAATGTTAACATAGAATATCATAAATTTAAATTAGAATATTATAAAAAATTTAAAAATTATACTTGTGATGTATTTTACATAAAAGTTATCATAATAATAAACTATAATATCATAATTTTGATCTTTGATATCATAATATTATCACAAGTACCTTCAGAAAGGCGTTGTACCAATAGGATGTCATTATTTTAATCAACTATATCATACTTTAGAATCTTTAATGTCATAATTTTGATACTGAATATCATAATTCTGCCTTCATTAATGCTTTCTTCTTCAGGATATCATAATTTTGATCCTTAATATCATAATTTTGAATATAAGATGTCATAATGCTACGTTCGTTGACTTATTCTATGCAGATGTCATAATTTTGGCGCTTAATGTATGCATCCTATTTTAAAATTATGATATTCTAGGTTAAAATAATAACTTCTATATGCAAAATTATTTTGAATGAAAGTTTTAGAAATTATTATGATATCGTGTTCAAAATTTTGATATTTTAGATAAAAATTATGACATCATGTAGTCAAAATACAATCTAAATCTAATTTTTGACAATATTATGACATTATATATAAAATTATGATATTTTAATTAAAATAATGATATCATGTTTGCAAAAGACCTCCATAAGATATTCTTTAACAAAAATAATGACATCCTGTATTAGAATTATGAGATTATAGATTAAAATAATGATTTTCTTTATGCAAAATTCTTTGAAAGAAAATTTTAGATATTATTCTGACATCCTACGTTAAAATTATGATATTTTGTGTAAAAATTATGACATCAAATAGTCAAATTTCCATCAAAATATAATTTTTGATATTATTATCATATTCTATGTCAAAATTTTGACTCAGAAATATCATAATTCTGTATTCGAAGATGTTTTTATATTAGAATGTCATAATTTAGATCCTTAATATCATAATTTTGATGCAGAATATCATAATTCTATGTTTTCATGTTAATATGTCATAATTTTGATACTTAATATCATATTTTTGATATAAGATGTCATAATTCTACATTCGAAGATTCAGGATATCATAATTTTAATTCTTAATATCATAATTTTAATAAAAAATATCATAATTCTAAAATCTTTATGTTTCTATACCAGGATCACTACTATAAAAAAGAACTATGACAGCGGTTCATAACCGCTATCGTAGTTCAAAAAATCACTGTTATAGGCTATGGTAGCGATTATTTAATCGCTGCTACTGCAGCCGTCATCGTAGCTTTATGATAGTGGTTGTTGCAGCAGTTGTTTGAACCACTATCATAAATAGCCTATTATAGTAGTTTATAAATCGCTATAATAGATCGACCTATAGCAGTAATTATATAATCACTGCCATAGGTTATCTATAGTAGTGATTATATAACCACTGCCATAGGTAATCTATAGCAACGATTTTTTAACCACCGCTATAGGTCTAATGCAGCAGTTGACACCATTTAAATTAGGAACCTATGGCAGTGGTTAGCATGGATATGGCAGCGGTTATAAAATCACTGTCGTAGATCTTGAATAATTAAAAAAATTAAAATTTTTATTTTTTTTATATATTTTATCTGATAAATATAGATATATAATATAAAAAATATAATAAATATAAAAATTATTCTAAAATGCTAAAATTTTATTATCAAATAAAATTTATTATAATATTTTTTTAAAAAAAATAAAATACATCAAAAGTTTCCTAAATCTACATCATTGTCGTCGTCATCCGGAGCCAGAGCTGGAGTTGAAGCTGGTGCTAGAGCCAGAGCCAGAGCTGAAGCTGGAATATGGGCCAACATATTCTCGAAGCTCATGACTCCAAAATACGCACTGAGCGTCGACATCATGTCTCTCACGATGTCCTCCAGATGAGAGGCACGCTTCTCAGCCTAATCTGCCCACATCGCAGCATGATTTGCCCATGCCAATGCCTCCTCAAGCTCCTCCCGACTAACGATATCAAAAGTCTATGAGAAGATGCTCATCTCGAATCAGTAGCTCATCGACGTGTGTCCGAGCCTGCATCAGATCCTCTCAGAGTGCTCAGGCCCCAAGATCCTATGACAGATAGGTCATGGGGCCCAGAGGTATCCGAGCTCTCGCTCGTAAGCGCATCTAACTGATCCTTTAATTATAAATTAAAATAAAATTTTATAAGAAATGCTATAATACTAATCATATATAATAATATATTTAATACTTACAAAAATATGTCTGATCGCGGTGTTCATCGGCCTACCCATCTTGTCCATGCGGTTGGATCGAAAGATCTCGCTACGACTGGACATCACTTTATCTCTCATCAGCTATAATAAAAAATAAATTTATCAAAAAAATAATAAAAAATATAAATTTAATTTATCTAGTAAGATTTAGAATTAATTATCTCTCTATGCACATGACTGACCATAGACTCGCAACCTAGAGTGTGCGTATACTCCTGGGCTACACGATTCTCTTAGTTCTGATGGAAGATAGCCTAACAAGTATTCAAATAAATAATAAATATTTAAATAAAATTTTAAGCATATTAAAAAATTTAAAAATTAAAAATTTTACCTCAAACTTCTTGCTCCTCCAATGTCTAACCATCCTCTCCCACTGACTCAGAGGACAGTCCTGTATCCAGAAAATAAGCTCCTCCAAAGTGTCTCATCGTTACTCGAGCCATCCTCTATGGAGTTTGACCTTGTAACCTCGGTATAACTTTTTGATCTTTCTCAGTGAGCATCTCAAGCCCTCTCGTGATCAAAAAAGTCATGCCTCCTTTGCACAAAATTATCAAAAATCAGTTATAAAATTATTCTAATCAAACATATATAGTATAAATATATAAAATATATAAATATAACTAAGATGCGCATACTTATCCATATCTCCTCTCATACTCTGTTCTTGACGATAGCATCCATCAAACGTCAGTCTCTAGGCTCTACGAAAATGATATCCGACCGCCTCACAAGCACTCTAAAAAAGGAATGCATCTCCCATGCGATCTTTCCTACCGGCCTTCCCTCCGCATCGTAATAGACCATCATCTGATACTAGAGGTTCCACACGTGTGCCATATATGTGGAACCGTAAAATATTCGGCTGGATGATACACCTACAATGCAAATACGTTATGCAAATATATAAGTGTACAAATACTATATAAAAAATAAAGTTATGTTAATAAATAAAAACGTATACTCATATGCCTGCATAATAGCATATATCTCAGATATGGATAATGATAGAGGCTCAATTATCGGTGGAGTAGATGCCATCAGTGGAGTAGATATTGTCGGTAGAGTAGATGCCAGCGGTGGAGGCTCCTAAGCATCCAATGTCGAGATGGACGAAGTATGCTCCGACTGCTCCTTGGATACTGAACTGTGCGTAACCCATCGAGGGGCAGGGATGAAAGCTAGATGGCGATTCAGTGCCATCATGACCTACAATGTTAATGAATATTAATCAATATAACATATTGAACAATAATATTAGTATAGCATCAATAAATAGTCTCTAATATGTACACTAATCAATTGATGGGTCTATCATTATGCAATGCAATAAACAAAAGCAATAAGATATAAACATCTAGAAAATATTATGCAATAAATTCTACAACATGAATTACATTCATAAATAATTAAGGATGAGCAATAGTCGTAGATCCGATCTCTTGCTCGAATCTTGGTATTAATCCAGAAAATCTGAAAGAAGAATAAAGTAGATGATGGTGGCACCTTAGGGCTTAAAGTTGGAACCTTAGAGAGACATATCAAATTCTATTTACTCAGAAGTCGAGCCGACTCCATGCTTGAGACATCTGGCTTGGGTCCTCCCCCAGCTGGCTCGATCATGGCCTGAGTCGGCTCGGCTACGTATCTGAGCCGGCTTAGCTGTGTGCCATCCCCTCGATCACTCCCTCTCTCGACCTCTCTCGCTGACGACGGCGGCAAGGCCAAATCCCTCCCTTTCCAGCTTTTTCATCTCTCGATCTTCCTCTCTCCCTCTCTCGATCTCTCTCACGATGAGGTGGACCCCATCCCTTCCTCTCTCACTCTCTCAATCTCCCTCGATCTCCCTCGTCAGCAAGGCTAGACCCCATCCCTCCTAATGATGCCGACGAGGCTGGACCCTCTCCCTCCCTCTCTTGCTCTCTTGATCTCCCACTCTCCCTCTCTCGATCTCCCTCGCCAGCGAGTCCAGACCCCCTCCCTCCCAATGATGGC